>SJYQ01001463.1:277825-329262 GCA_006410935.1 Redunca redunca
AGCATCATCTTTTAGGATTTGAAATAGCTCAACTGGAATTCCATCACCTCCACTAGCTTTGTTCATAGTGATGCTTCCTAAGGGCCACTTGACTTCACATTCCAGGATGCCTGGCTCTAGGTGAGTGATCACACCATCATGATTATCTGGGTCATGAAGATCTTTTTTGTACAATTCTTCTGTGTATTCTTGCCACCTCTTCTTAATATCTTGAGGAACATTACATAATGGTAAATGAATCAATACTTCAAAAATATATGACAATGTTTAATGTAGGTATTGTATGTGCCTAACAACAGAGGATCAAAATATATGGAACAAAAACTATAGATATACACAGAGAAATAGATGAACCCACCATTATGGTTGGGGATTTTAACACCTTTTTATCAGAAATGAAGATATCCAACAGGCAAAAACAGTAAATACATAGTTGAATTTCAACATAGTTTTAGAAGTCCTAGCCACAGCAATCAGAGAAGAAAAAGAAATAAAAGGAATCCAGATTGGAAAAGAAAAATTAAAACTCTCACTGTTTGCAGATGACATGATCCTCTACATAGAAAACCCTAAAGGCATACCAGAAAATTACTAGACCTATACCAATTTACTATACCAATATAGTAAAGTTGCAGGATATAAAATTAACACACAGAAATCCCTTGCAATGAAAGGATCCCTAACAATGAAAAAACAGAAAGAGAAATTAAGGAAACAATCCCATTCACCATTGCAACAAAAAGTATAAAATACTTAGGAATTAATTTACCTAAATAAACAAATATATAGAGAACTATGGAACTATAAAACACTTTTGAAAAAAAACAAAGATGACACAAATAGATGGGGAAATATACCATGTTCATGGATTGGAAGAATCAATATAGTGAAATGAGTGTACCACCTAAAGCAATCTATAGATTCAGCACAATTCCTATCAAACTACCAATGGTATCTGTCACAGAACTAGAACAAATAATTTTACAATTTGTATTGAAACACAAAAAACCTTGAATAGCCAAAGCAACCTTGAGAAAGAAGAATGGAACTGAAGGAATCAACCTTCCTGACTTCAGACAATACTACAAACATACAGTCATCAAGAAAGTATGGTACTGGCACAAAAACAGAAATATAGATCAATGGAACAAAATAGAAATCCCAGTGATAAATCCACGCACCTATGAACACCTTATCTTTGACAAAGGAGGCAAATATATAATAGAGAAAAGACAATCTCTTTAACAAGTAGTGCTGGGAAAATTGGTCAACCATGTGTAAAAAAATGAAACTAGAATGCTTTCTAGTACCATACACAAAAATGAACTCAAAAATGGATTAAAAATCTAAATATAAGACGAGAAACTATAAAACTCTTAGAGGAAAACATAATCAGAACACTCTGACATAAATCACAGCAAGATCCTCTATGACCCACCTCCCAGAGTAATGAAAATAAAAACAAACAAATGGGACCTAATTAAATTTAAAAGCTTTTGCACAATGAAGGAAACTATAAGCAAGGTGAAAAGGCAGCCTTCAGAACGGAAGAAAATAAGAGCAAATGAAACAACTGATAAAGATTTTATCTCCAAAATATACAAGTAGCTTATGCAACTCAGCACCAGAAAAATGAACAACCCAATCAAAAAGTGGGTCAAAGAACTATACAGACATTTCTCCAAAGAAGACATACAGATGGCTAATAAACACATGAAAAGATGCTCAACATCACTAGATGTTGAGCATTCATTAGATGAATTAGATGAATGCAAATCAAAAACACATGAAATATCATCTCACACCTGCCAGAACTGTTGCCATCAAAAACTCTACAAACAATGAATGCTGGAGAGGGTATGGAGAAAAGGGAACCCGTTTGCATTGCTAGTGGGAATGCAAACTGATACAGCCACTGCAAAACATGGTATGGAGATTCCTTTAAAAAAAAAACAGAAATAGAACTGCCATACAGGGCCTACACACTGAGGAAACCAGAAATGAAAGAGACACATGTACCCCAATGTTCATTGCAGGACTGTTTACAATAGCTAGGACATGGAAGCAACCCAGATGTCCATTGGCAGATGAACGGATAAAGAAGTTGTGGTATATATACACAATGGAATATTACTCAGCCATAAAAGGAGTACATTTGAGTCAGTTCTATTGAGGTGGATGAAACTGGAGCCTATTACAGAGAGTGAAGTAAGTCAGAAAGAGAAACATCAATACAGTATACTAACGCAAATATATGGAATTTAGAAAGACGGTAATGTCAATCCTATATGCAAGGAAGCAAAAGAGACACTGATGTAAAGAACAGACTTTTGGACTATGTGGGAGAAGGCGACAGTGGGATGATTTGAGAGCATAGCATTGAAACATGTATATTACCATATATAAAACAGATGACCAGTGCAAGTTTGATGCATGAAGAAGGGCACTCAAAGTCAGTGCTACAGGACAATCCAGAGGGATGGAGTGAGGAGGGAGGTGGGAAGGAGGGTCAGGACAGTGGGACACATGTGCACGGGTGGCTGATTCATGTTGATGTATGGCAAAAAAAAAAACCCACAATATTGTAAAGTAATTATCCTCCAATTAAAATAAATTAATTTTAAAAATAGTTGAATTCAACAACATCATAAATCTACTAACAAAATTGACATCTATAGACTTGATCCAACAGTAGCATATTATATAGTTTTATCATCTGCACAGGAAATATTCACCAAAATAGACCACTTCTAGTTTATAAAGAACACTTTGATTTGAAAAAATGGAAATCATACAGTATCTGCACTCAGACCACAGTAGAATTAAACTAGAAAAGAATACACAAAAATAACTGGAAAACCCCCAGATACTTGGAGGTTAAACACAGTTCTAAATAACACGAGTCAAGTAAAAGTTTTGAAAGAATTTGTTAACATTTTCACTAAAAGAAAATAAAATACAACTTACCAAAATCTGTATGTGCGGCAAAACCAGTGTTTAGAGAGAGAAAATTTTTAGTCTTCAATACATACACTACTAAAGAATAAAGATCTGAAAATAATAAACTAAGGTTCTACTTAGGACACTAGAAAAATTCAGTTCAGTTCAGTTCAGTCACTCAGTCATGTCCAACTCTTTGCAACCCCATGAATCGCAGCACACCAGGCCTCCCTGTCCATCACCAACTCCCAGAGTTTACTCAAACTCATGTCCATCGAGTCAGTGATGCCATCCAGCCATCTCATCCTCTGTTGTCCCCTTCTCCTCCTGCCCCCAATCCCTCCCAGCATCAGAGTCTTTTCCAATGAGTCAACTCTTCGCATGAGGTGCCTATTGGAGTTTGAATTTAGCATCAGTCCTTCCAAAGAACACCCAGGAATGATCTCCTTTAGAATGGACTGGTTGGATCCCTTTGCAGTCCAAGGGACTCTCAAGAGTCTTCTCCAGCACCACAGTTCAAAAGCATCAATTTTTCAGCGTTCAGCTTTCTTCACAGTCCAACCCTCACATCCATACATGACCACTGGAAAAACCATAGCCTTGACTAGATGGACCTTTGTTGGCAAAGTAATATCTCTTCTTTTGAATAGGCTATCTAGGTTGGTCATAACTTTCTTTCCAAGGAGTAAGCGTCTTTTAATTTCAAGGCTGCAATCACCATCTGCAGTGATTTTGGAGCCCCCCAAAATAAAGTCTGACACTGTTTCCACTGTTTCCCCATCTATTTCCCATGAAGTGATGGGACCAGATGCCATGATCTTCGTTTTCTGAATGTTGAGCTTTAAGCCAACTTTTTCACTCTCCTCTTTCACTTTCATCAAGAGGCTTTTTAGTTCCTCTTCACTTTCTGCCATAAGGGTGGTATCATCTGCATATCTGAGGTTATTGATATTTCTCTCAGCAATCTTTATTCCAGCCTGTGCTTCTTCCAGCCCAGCATTTCTCATGATGTACTCTGCATATAAGTTAAATAAGCAGGGTGACAATATACAGCCTTGACGTACTCCTTTTCCTATTTGGAACCCGTCTGTTGTTCCATGTCCAGTTCTAACTATTGCTTCCTGACCTGCATATAGGTTTATCAAGAGGGAGGTCCAGTGGTCTGGTATTCCCATCTCCTTAGAACTTTCCACATTTTATTTGATCCACACAGTCAAAGGTTTTGGCATAGTCAATAAAACAGAAATAGATGTTTTTCTGGAACTCTCTTGCTTTTTCGATGATCTAGCAGATGTTGGAAATTATATCTCTGGTTCCTCTGCCTTTTCTAAAACCAGCTTGAACATCTGGAAGTTCATGGTTCACATATTGCTGAAGCCTGGCTTGGAGAATTTTGAGCATTACTTTACTAGCATGTGTGATGAGAGCAATTGTGCAGTAATTTGAGCATTCTTTGGCATTGCCTTTCTTTGGGATTGGAATGAAAACTGACCTTTTCCAGTCCTGCGGCCACTGCTGAGTTTTCCAAATTTGCTGGCATATTGAGTGCAGCACTTTCACAGCATCATCTTNCATCATCTTTCAGGATTTGAAATAGTTCAACTGGAATTCCATCACCTCCACCAGCTTTGCTGATGCTTTCTGAGGCCCACTTGACTTCACATTCCAGGATGTCTGGCTCTATGTGAGTAATCACACCATCATGATTATCTGGGTCATGAAGATCTTTTTGGTACAGTTCTTCTGTGTATTCTTGCCACCTCTTTAATATCTTCTGTATCTTCTGCTTCTGTTAGGTCTATACCATTTCTGTTTTTTATTGAGCCCATCTTTGCATGAAATATTCCCTTGATATCTCTAATTTTCTTGAAGAGATCTCTAGTCTTTCCCATTCTGTTCTTTTCCTCTATTTCTTTGCATTGATCACTGAGGAAGGCTTTCTTATCTCTCCTTGCTATTCTTTGAAACTCGGCATTCAGATGCTTGTATCTTTCCTTTTCTCCTTTGTTTTCGCTTCTCTTCTTCTCACAGCTATTTGTAAGGCCTCCTGAGACAGCCATTTTCCTTTTTTGCATTTCTTTTCCATGGGGATGGTCTTGATCCCTATCTCCTGTACAGTGTCACGAACCTCCATCCACAGTTCATCAGGCACTCTATCTATCAGATCTAGGCCCTTAAATCTGTTTCTCACTTCCACTGCATAATCATAAGGGATTTAATTTAGGTCATACCTGAATGGTCTAGTGGTTTTCCCTACTTTCTTCAATTTCAGTCTGAATTTGGCAATAAGGAGTTCATGATCTGAGCCACAGTCAGCTCCTGGTCTTGCTTTTGCTGACTGTATAGACCTTCTCCATCTTTGGCTGCAAAGAATATAATCAATCTGAATTCGGTGTTGACCATCTGGTGATGTCCATGTGTAGAGTCTTCTCTTGTGTTGTTGGAAGAGGGTGTTTG
Source organism: Redunca redunca (assembly GCA_006410935.1). Taxonomy (NCBI): domain Eukaryota; kingdom Metazoa; phylum Chordata; class Mammalia; order Artiodactyla; family Bovidae; genus Redunca; species Redunca redunca. The sequence goes on from SJYQ01001463.1 coordinate 283,223, forward strand.
CTATGACCAGTGAGTTATCTTGGCAAAACTCTATTAGTCTTTGCCCTGCTTCATTCTGCATTCCAAGGCCAAGTTTGCCTGTTACCCCAGGTGTTTCTTGACCTCCTACTTTTGCATTCCAGTCCCCTGTTAGTTCTAAAAGGGCTTGTAGGTCTTCATAAAACCGTTCAACTTCAGCTTCCTCAGCATTACTGGTTGGGGCATAGACTTGGATTACTGTGATATTGAATGGTTTACCTTGGAAACAAATAGAGATCATTCTGTCATTTGTGAGATTGCATCCAAGTACTGCATTTTGGACTCTTTTGTTGACCATGATGGTTACTCCATTTCTTCTAAGGGATTCCTGCCCACAGTAGTAGATATAATGGTTATCTGAGTTAAATTCACCCATTCCAGTCCATTTTAATTTGCTGATTCCTAGAATGTCAATGTTAACTCTTGCCATCTCCTGTTTGACCACTTCCAGTTTGCCTTGATTCATGGACCTGACATTCCAGGTTACTGTGCAATATTGCTCTTTACTCATCAGATCTTGCTTCTATCACCAGTCAGATCCACAGCTGGGTATTGTTTTTTCTTTGGCTCCATCCCTTCCTTCTTTCTGGAGTTATTTCTCCACTGATCTCCAGTAGCATATTGGGCACCTAATGACCTGGGGAGTTCCCCTTTCAGTATCCTATCATTTTTCCTTTTCCTACTGTTCATGGGGTTCTCAAGGCAAGAATACTGAAGTGGCTTGCCATTCCCTTCTCCAGTGGACCACATTCTGTCAGACCTCTCCACCATGACGCGCCCATTTTGGGTGGCCCCACACAGCATGGCTTAGTTTCATGGAGTTAGACAAGGCTGTGGTCCTGTGATCAGATTGACTAGTTTATGACTATGATTTCAGTGCATCTGCCCTCTGCTGCCCTCTCGCAACACCTATCAACTTACTTGGGTTTCTCTTAATTTGGACATGGGGTATCTCTTCATGGCTGCTCCAGCAAAGCACAGCCACTGCTCCTTACTTTGGATGAGAGGTATCTCCTCACAGCCACCCCTCCTGACCTTGAGCATGCAAATTAAATCCAAAGTAAGCAGAAGAAAGGGTATAATAAAAAAGAGTCAAAATCAGTGAAATTAAAAAACAGAAAATCATTAGAAAATAACAACAAACAAAAAAAACTGGTTCATTGAAAGTTTTAATAAAATCAACAAGCCACTCACTAGACTAAGGAAACTAGGACACAAAGTATACATCAGAAATGAAAAGGGGGAACATCACTACAGATTCCACAGACTTTAAAAGGATATTAAAGGAATATTATGAGCAACTCTATATCCACAAATATGAATAAATTAAATGGAGCAATTACTTTAAAGATATAATTTGCCAAAATCCATTAAAAAAAGGTAGATGATCTAAAATGGACTATAGGTATAGTCAATATCAAAGAAACTAAACCATTGCTTGATAACCTTCCAGAACAAAACCAACCAGGTCCAGGTAGCAGGTTCTCTGGTGGATTCTGCCAAACGCTTAGGGAAAGATTTATACCAATTCTCAACAATCTCTTCCAGAAGATATGACCAGGAAAAATACTTTTAAACTCACCTTATGAAGGAGGAATTACCCTAATTTCAAACTAAAACAGACATTACCAAAAAAAAAAAAAGCTCAAAACAACAAAAACTATAGATCAATCTCTCTCATGAACATAGATGTAAAATCCTCAACATAATATTAGCAAGTTGAGTCTAGCAATGTATTAAGAGACTAGTCAAGGCTATGGTTTTTCCAGTGATCATGTATGGATGCGAGAGTTGGACTGTGAAGAAAGCTGAGCGCCGAAGAGTTGATGCTTCTTAACTGTGGTACTAGAGAAGACTCTTGAGAGTCCACTGGACTGCAAGGAGATCCAACCAGTCCATTCTGAAAGAGATCAGCCCTGGGATTTCTTTGGAGGGAATGATGCTAAAGCTGAAACTCCAGTACTTTGGCCACCTCATGTGAAGAGTTGACTCATTGGAAAAGACTCTGATGCTGGGAGGGATTGGGGGCAGGAGGAAGAGGGGACGACAGAGGATGAGATGGCTGGATGGCATCACCAACTCGATGGACGTGAGTCTGAGTGAACTCCGGGAGATGGTGATGGACAGGGAGGCCTGGCATGCTGCGATTCATGGAGTTGCAAAGAGTCAGACATGACTGAGTGACTGAACTGAACTGAACTGAATGATCAAATGGGATTTATTCTAAGTATGCCATGATTGCTCTATATTTGAAAATCAATTAATGTAACCCATCATATCAACAGGCTAAAAAAATAAAATTACATGATCAATGGATGCATAAAAATTCATGTGACAAAATCCTATCTCCACTCATGATAAAAAACAAAAAACACTCAGAAAACTAGGAATAACAAGGAACTTCCTCACCTTGATAAATAATACTTATAATAAAAACCTACAGGAAACATCATATTTGATGAGAAACCTGAAGCTTTCCCACTAAGATCAGGTTTAAGGTAAGGATGTCCCATTTCACAACTCCTTTTCAACATTAAAATGGAAGTTCTAGCTAAGGCAATAAGAAAACAAACCAAAAAAAAAGCATACAGCTTGGAAAGGAACAAACAAATTTGTCTTTTTCTCAGATAACATGATCACCTGGGTAAAAAAAAATCTTAAAGAACTGACAAAATCGCCTGCAAGTAATACGTAGTTATAGCAAGATTTTCAGATACAAGTTGAATATACAAAAGTCAATTGCTTCCTCCATACCAGCAATAAATAACTGGAATTTGAATTTTAAAACACATTACCATGTACAAAGAAATGAAATATTTGAGTTTATACTCAACAAAATATGTTATACTAACATATTGTTATATACTAACATTTTGTTATACTTACAAAATATGTATGAGTCCTATATGAGGAAAACCATTAAACTTAAATATACCAAAGAACTAAATAAATGGAGAGACAGTCTATATTCATGGATAGACAGACACATTATTTTCAAGATGTCAATTCTCCCTCCTTGATTTACAGATTGATTCCCAGTCAAAATCCCAGCAAATTATTTTAGCAATATCAACAAACTAATCCTAGGGTTTATATAGAAAGACAAAAGATCCAGAATATCCAACTCAGTCTTAAAAGAGAAGAGCAAAGCTGGAGGACTAACACTATCCAACTTCAAGATTTACTATAAAGCTATAGTACTCAAGTCAGTGTGGTATTGGGGGAAAAACGAGACAAATAGATAAATGAAACAGAACAGAGAACCCAGAATAGACCCACATAAAAATAGTCAACTAATCTCTGACAAAGTAGCTAATCAACACAATAGAGCAAAGATAGTCTTTTCTGTAAATGGTATTGAAATAACTGGACATACACACACACACAAATCTAGACACAGACCTTACACCATACACAAAATAATAAACTCAAAATGGATAATAGACCTAGGTGTAAAACAAAAAGCTATAAAATTCCTACAAGATAACAAACTATGTTGCTACAATGGTAGATTAATGTCACTAAACATTTGTCAAAACCCAAAAGATATACTTGGATAGCAAGGAAATCAAACCAGTCGGTCCTAAAGGAAATTAATCGTGAATGCTGAAGTTGAAGCTGTAAAACTTTGGCCACCTGATGCAAAGAGATGACTCATTGGAAAAGACTCTGATGCTGGGAAAGACTGATGGTAGGATAAGGGGTGACGGAGGATGATGTGTTTGTATGGCATCACGAACTCAATGGAGACGAGTTTGAGTAAATTCTGGAGACAGTGAAAAACAGGGAAGCTTAGTGTGCTGCAGTCTGTGGAGTCACAAAGAGTTGGACATGACTTAGTGACTGAAAAACAATAAGATATACAACACTGAGAGAGGACTCTAATATAAACTGATAATAGTTTGAATGATAATAACATGCCCTTGTAGTTCACTGATTGGATCATGTGGTATTGGGATGTTGATGGTGGAGTAAAGTATGAATTTGTAGGGAAAGGGAGTATATGGGGTATCTCCATACTTCTCAGTTTTGCTGTGACCCTAAAGCTGATTTTATAAATAAAGTTTATTAATAAAAGAAAAAATTTTAATTTACATAATGTTTAAAAAGATCCTCTAATGAATGTAACGTTAGTAGGCAAACTTTTGAGAAGAAACATGATATTGGCATAGACTTAAAATATCTCCCCCAATATCTCTCAATTGAAAAGGAAAACCTAGTAACTTTCTGGTGAAGAAAAACAGCAAATTCTACCTTAATCAAATTATCAAGATTAGTATCATCAGTAATAAAACATCAACATTTTACCCCCTGATTGGATGAAATGAGAAAGACAACACATTACTTCTATAGTAGGTTTGCTTAAATGCTTATAATTTCACTCTGATCTTGAGGAAACATCAAACAAACTCAATTTGGGACACATTCTATATAATAACCAGTCATTCCTCATTAAAAGTGTCAAGGCTATGAAAGAAAAGGAAAGAGAGAAAATATCAAAGGAAGCACAACTAAATGTGTTGTGGGATCCTTGACTGAATCCTGGAACAGAAAAAGAGTATGAAGGGAAAAAAAAAAAAAAAACCTGGTGAAAGTTGAAAAACTCTATAGTTCAGTTTGGGCTTCCCTGGTGGTTCAGATGGTAAAGACTACCTGAAATGCAGGAGACCTGGGTTCAACCCCTGGGTCAGGCAGATTTGCTGGTGAAGGGAATGGTAATCCATTCCAGTATTCTTGCCTGGAGAATTCCATGGACAGAGGAGCCTGGCAGGCTACAGACCACGGGGTCGCAGAGTCAGACATGACTGAGCAACTAACACTACATAGTTCTGTTAACAGCAATGTGCCAATATTAATTTCCTGATTTTATTCCTTGTATTACCATTATGTAAGTTGTTAAAAGTAGAGGAAGCTAAGGGAAACTGGTTGGAAGGATATATGTTAACTCTCTGTTCTATTTTTGCAATCTTTCTGTAAATTTTAAATTCTTTCAAAATAAAAAAGAATTTTAAACACCTGTTTGTTATTGTTTGTTTTCAGTTTCTCTTGTTTAAGAGTATCAGCTGTTCTGGGTAGGGTTTCTCTGATCATCTCATCCACCATATTCTCAAATTTGAAAGCCAAGACTTAACATTTTAAAGACATATTTATCATCTTTCTCTCCCAAGCCTATTTTGGGATATCCTTTGCCTGTTATAATTTAAGAACACGTTCTTTTTCTACATTTTATATCTTCTACAGAATCCATCTTAATTTTAGCTTCTGAAGCTTATTCTGCTACTCTTTTATACATTATTTACCTGAATCACAGAATCAGGTGCTAACTTCATTAGAATTGGGGTTAGACAATCAGGACCAGCAATTCAGTTTGATTACTTAAACCTGTGTTGGCCTTAGCAAGACCCTTAGCCCCTATGAATGAAGATAATAATAATGCTAGTACCTGGACTCATATCTCTAAAATTATGAGAACCAGCTTTCTCTTTTCCCCCGGATTCCCTGACATCATTTTCTCTGCATTTTCCCCCACCTCTCTAATTTTTCCCTCCCAATCTCTTGTTCCTCAGCCTACTACTTAAAAACTAGTCTTTTCAAAGGTTTCATCCACCTTTACTCTTAAAAAAATGTACATTTTCTTTTTCTTGGCCATTAACTCCCTCTCTGGGCTTCAACTAATCAATTTACTAATGACTCCAAAATTCATGCCTACTTTCTTAGATCTTGCTTCCAGCCTTCACATTTATATATTCAAGCACCTTCTGGTTATCCCCATTTGGCTGTATCATAAGTGTTTCAATCAAAACATGTTCTAAAATGAACTTTTTATTGCTCTCAAAAATTTAACTCTCCAGTATCTTTATTGTTGAACATAAAGGACTGCTTAATTAAACAGTGAAAATATCCATAGAATACAAATGTTACCATTTTAATTAATGAACAGGTAAATATTTACTTATGTAGAAGATACTGTCACCATATTGTTCATTTTTAAAAGCAAGCTAAAAAACAATATGTGTAATATGCTTTATTTACAGAACAAATTTGAACACATCTCTCTCCAGACTAATTACTTTAAATGACACTCTATAATCCACAAAATAAATCCTGACAAAAAATTAAAAGGTCTCATAATGAAGGCCCTATTTCTCTCTCTAGATTCCTCTACACACACACACACACACACACACTTTTCAATACTGAAATATGACCCAAGAACAGTATGCTACTTCATTCATCTGCATATTTGCATACTCCATCTCAGAATAGTTTTTCTCTCTGGTAACCTCTGAAGCCTTCACTGGGTCCAACTCCCTGGGAAGGTTTCTTTGATACCATTTTCTCCAAATAGGATTAATTATTTTTCTGTACTATTTTTGTGCCTTGTCTTTATAGCTACTAGTGCGTCAGTTCAGTTACTCAGACGTGTCTATGTCTAACTCTTTGTAACCCCATGGACTGCACTATGCCAGGCGTCCCTGTCCATCACCAACTCCCAGAGCTTACTCAAACTCACGTCCATCGAGTCAGTGATGCCATCCAGCCATCTCATCCCCTGTCATCCCTTTCTCCTCTTGCCTTCAATCTTTCCCAGCATCAGGGTCTTTTCCAATGAGTCAGTTCTTCACATCAGGTGGCCAAAATATTGGAGCTTTGGCTTTAGCATCAGTCCTTCCAATGAACATTCAGGACTGATTTCCTTTAGGATTGACTGGTTGGATCTCCTTGCAGTCCAAGGGATCTCAGGAGTCTTCTCCAACAGCAGAGTTCAAAAGCATCAATTATCTGGCACAAGCTTTCTTTATAGTCCTGCTCTCACATCTGTACATGACTATTGGAAAAACCATAGCTTTGACTAGGTGAACCTTTGTTGGCAAAGTAAAGTCTCTACTTTTTAATATTTTGTCTAGGTTGGTCATAGCTTTTCTTCCAAGGAGCAACCGTCTTTTAATTTCATAGCTGCAGTCACCATCTGCAGTAATTTTGGAGCCACAGAAAATAAAGTCTGTCACTGTTTCCATTGTTTCCCCATCTATTTGCCATGAAGTGATGGGACCGGATGCCATGATCTTAGTTTTCTGAATGTTGAGCTTTAAGCCAACTTTTTCACTCTCCTCTTTCACTTTCATCAAGAGGCTCTTTAGTTCTTCACTTTCTGCCATAAGGGTGGTGTCATCTGCTTATCTGAGGTTATTGATATTTCTGGCAATCTTAATTCCAGTTTGTGCTTCATCCAGCCCAGCGTTTCACATGATGTACTCTGCATATAAATTAAATAAGCAGGGTGACAATATACAGCCTTGACATACTCCTTTCCCGAATTGGAACCAGTCTGTTGTTCCCTGCCAAGTTCTAACTGTTGCTTCCTGACCTGCATATAGATTTCTGAGGAGGCAGATCAGGTGGTCTGGTATTCCCATTTCTTTCAGAATTTTCCACAGTTTGTTGTGATCCACACAATCAAAGGCTTTAGCATAGTCAATAAAGCAGAAGTAGATGTTTTTCTGGAATCCTCTTGCTTTTCCTACGATCCAACGGATGTTGACAATTTGATCTCTGGTTCCTCTGCCTTTTCTAAAACCAGCTTGAACATCTGGAAGTTCATGGTTCATGTATTGTTGAAGCCTGTCTTGATTTTGAGGATTTTAAGCATTACTTTGGTAGTGTGTGAGATGTGTGCAATTGTGTGGTAGTTTAAACATTCTTGGCATTGCCTTTCTTTGGGATTGGAATGAAAACTGACCTTTTCCAGTCCTGTGGCCACTGTTGAGTTTTCCAAATTTGCTGGCATATTGAGTGAAGCACTTTCACAGCATCATCTTTTAGGATTTGAAACAGCTCAACTGGAGTTCCATCACCTCCACTAGCTTTATTCATAGTGATGCTTCCTAAGGCCCACTTGACTTCTTATTCTAGGATATCTGGCTCTAGGTGAGTGATCACACCATCATGGTTAATTGGGTCATGATCTATTTTGTACAGTTCTGTGTATTCTTGCCACCTCTTCTTAGTATCTTCTGCTTCTATTAGGTCCATTCCATTTCTGTCCTTTCTTGTGCCCATCTTTGTGTGAAATATTCCCTCGGTATCTTTAATTTTCTTGAAGAGATCTCTAGTCTTTCCCATTCTATTGTTTTCCTCTATGTCTTTGCATTTATCACTGAGGTAGGCTTTCTTATCCCTCCTTGCTATTCTTTGGAACTCTGCATTCACATGGATATATCTTTCCTTATCTCCTTTGCCTTTCACTTCTCTTCTTTTCTTGGTCATATACGGCCTCCTCAGACAACCATTTTGCCTTTTTGCATTTCTTTTTCTTGCAGATGACCTTGATCCCTGTCTCCTGTACAATGTCAGGAACCTCTGTCCATAGTTCTTCAGGCACTGTATCAAACTTAGTCCCTTGAATCTATTTGCCATTAGTGCGTAGTCTATGTCATAACTATTTCCTTAAATGTCAGTTCATCTTAAATGACCATGGGCTTCTTGAAGATGGAGAACTGACCAGTTCACCTTTTCTACTTTCTCTACCCATCCTCATGACCTTAGTCACAATGTAAATATTGTGAAACTGAAACTAGAATGCATATGAAAGTACATAGCAAATCACAAGTAGAATGCTCTGAAATTAAAACATGGTATTACTGCTAAATTCATACTGTAACAGCTGACATTTTAATCAGATTACAAAGAACAAATTCTTCCAAAAAGGGCTTCTTACTTAGATCAGCAAAATTTAGGTGTCCACATCTTGAACCTAATAGTAAAGTATATAAGATCCCCTTAGATCAGATGTCTATATATAAAAATACAGAATAAAAGAGAGGCACCATCTTCCAAAACTTTATAAAATGCAACAAAATAATTTACTGGGAAATATTTGACCCAGACTCTGTAATGAAAACTTTATGGTTTTTACTCTACCCTTTTACAGTAACTGAGTTTCCCCAAGCCTTATCAACCTTTGAACACAAATCAAATCGTAACAATAGTAGCAACTCAGTATACTGGCTTATATACCCACCTGCCTAAGACTTTCTCTCTCCGATAACTTACTTGGAATTCTTGTGAACTGACTCACATGCACTCCAGAAAAAGGATACAGTGGAAGAATGATATGAAGAGGTGAGTTTTTAAAGTCATTATCTAAGACCAAAGAAAAAAGGGGCAAAGTCAAATATCCTTAAAAGCCTATGTGTATCACCCATGATTAGATAAATGCAAATCAAACTACAATGAGATATCACCTCACACCAGACAGAATGGCCATAATCAAAAATCCACAGACAACATGTGCTGGAGAGGGTGTGGAGAAAAGGAAACCCTCCTGCATTGCTGGCAGGAATGTAAACTGATACAGTCACTATGGAAGACAGTATAAAGATTGCTTAAAATACTAGGAATAAAACCACCATACAACCCAGCAATTTCACTTCTAGGCATATACCCTGAAGAAACTGAAACTGAAAAAGCCACATTTACCCCGATGTTCACTGCAGCACTATTTACAATAGCTAAGACACCGAAGCAACCCAGATTATTGACAGATGAATGGATAAAGAAGCTGTGGTACATATATACCATGGAATACTACTCAGCCATAAAAAGGAATGCATTTAAGTCAGTTCTAAAGAGGTGGATGAACCTAGAGCCTATTATACCAAGTGAAGTAAGTCAGAAAGAGAAAAACAAATATTGTATACTAACACATATATATGGAATCTAGAAGGATGGTACCGATGACCCTCTTCATAGAGCAGCAGTGGAGATGCAGACATAGAGAAGAGACAAACAAGGGTGAGGGAGAAGAAGGAGAGGGTGAGATGAATGGAGAGTAAAATGGAAGCATATACACTAACATATGTGAATAGATAGCCAGTGGGAGTTTGCTGTATGACTCACGGAACTCAGACTGGGGCTCTGTAATAATCTAGAGAGGTGGGAATGGGCAGGATGTGGGAGGGAGATTCAAGAGGGAGAGGACATATGTATACCTGTGGTTAATTCATGTTAATGTATGACAGAAATCAAACCATTACTGTAAAGCGATCATAAATTAAAAATAAATATTTTTTAAAAGTCTATGTATATTTTCCACTATCATCATTGTTTTGCATATATAACATATGTATAAATATGCTCACACACAAAAAAAATGTAATGTTTATTATGATGTTCAGTATATAATCCCAAAGAGATATATTCAGAAATCATCTCTCAAGGATATCTCTGCTTGGAATACTTCAACAAATTAATGAAGATTCTACGTTCTTGGCCCTTCTTGTTCATCCTCATCATTCCATCATCTTCCATAGATGATTTTATGAGTCCATCTTACTCATCCTTAGCTTTTATCTAAATTTTTCCTGTAAGGCCTGGAGTATAGCCCAGTTGCCTGGCAGATATTTGATTTCTTTGCCATTGATCAAGGAAACCCTTAAATCTTTCTCACATTTCTAAAATAGGTTTCAAACTTTCAATGATTTGAAAGTGTGCTGATTTGACTGACTCCATTCACTGCCTGTGGGCTTAAGCTTATTAAGTAAAATGGCAAGCTCACACTGGGCACTATTTAAATCTCCATCTTCTGTTTTATCTTTTGATCAATATTTTGAATCCAACTAGGTTAAATGCATGCATAATATGACCTTGCTATTACTTGCTTTCATATCAGTCTTGAGTCTCTGGGCTCCTCAACAAGGAACTGAGAACAAGTTCCAACCCCAGGAGTTAAAGGAACTCTCTCTCTGCTGGCATAAGGTGAATACCTCTTTAGTCAGTTCACTCAGTCGTGTCTGACTCTTATGACTACTGGAAAACCATAGCTTTGACTAGATGGATCTTTGTTGGCAAAGTAATGTCTCTGCTTTTTACTATGCTCTCTAGGTTGGTCATAGCTTTTGTTCCAAGGAGCAAGCATCTTTTAATTTCATAGCTGCAGACACCATCTGCAGTCATTTTGGAGCCACAGAAAATAAACTCTGTCACGGTTTCCATTGTTTCCCCATCTATTTGCCATGAAGTGATGGGACTGGATGCTATGATCTTAGTTTTCTGAATGTTGAGTTTTAAGCCAGCTTTTTCACTCTCATCTTTCACTTTCATCAAGAGGCTCTTTAGTTCTTCACTTTCTGCCATAAGGGTGGTGTCATCTGTATATCTGAGGTTATTGATATTTCTCCCGGCAATCTTGATTCCAGCTTGTGCTTCAGTGCTTCATCCAGCCCAGCATTTCACATATAGGTATAAGAATACTTCCTTAGGGATCCCAAAACACTCTTTTCCTAGGTTTGTTGTGTTCTAATTGTAATTGTTCACAAGAGTATCTTGAGTCATGGATCTCATTATCAGTTGATTCTGTGAAAGATTTTGCTTTCCTTAAATAAATGCTGCAAAGTCCTGACCATGACTAGATCCCTGCCTCTCCTGCACAAATGACTGCACTGTCTCTTCAGGGATGCAAGCCCAAACGCCAATGAGTAGAGTCCTTTCTTGAAATGGGAAAAGCTGAAATGTACAGGGCCTTGAGACTTCCTGCATCTAATCTTTTAGCAGGTGGCTCTGCTGGTAAAGAACCCACCTGCCAATGCAGGAGATGTAAGAGACACCAGTTTGGTCCCTCAGTCTGGAAGGTCTCCTGGAGGAGGGCATGGCAACCCACTCTAGTATTCTTGCCTAGAAAATCCAATGGACAGAGGAGCCTGGCAGGCTACAGTTCATGGGGTCGCAAAGAGTTGGACATGACTGAAGCAACATGGCATATGTTCAGATCAGTAGTAGCAGCTCAGAAATTCATTAACACGCTTACTAGTTATTCTTTTCTACCCAGAACCAAGTAGATTATATGAGTGCAATACAGAGCAGGGTTTCTGCTTCAATCACTGTGAATATTAGAAACTACGTTCTTGTAGAACCACCAGAGCCCTCTCTCCTCCCTGCCAACCTAGACACAGCCTAGAGCACACCTTCCTTCAAGGCATACATTTATCCTCTTTAGGTTTTCATGAAATTTGGAATTTTAAGATGTTTTTGCTGCATTCTACTCTTCTGTGAACTGGTATGATTTGTTTCTCCATGCCTATGAAACTGTTTCTTTCCTTAAAAACAATTCACATGAAAATATACTTACCAGCTTTTATTGCTTTCTGAAATTATTTATTTATATTTTAATTTATAAATATGCTACTGTTACTTAATGCCTATGGGNCTATGGGCACATTTGCAAAACTAAAAACATAACTTAAAAAATAAGATAAATATCATGCAACGTGTGTTCTAGAATAAAAAAAGAGAGCATTGTCTCTGCCTGTGTTAAACCCCTGTCATGCAAACATCTAAAAAAAACAAATGGATAGTATACTATGCCGCCAAAGAAATGTCAGTGTTTCCTCAAATCAATACCATGAACCAGTTCAAGGGTGCAAAACTTCTCCTACAAGTGTCAGGGTGATTACTTTGAAAACTCAACATTCGCAGTGCTAGAAGCTAGACTTCTACAGTCTTCCATGTATTCTACCCCGCAAAGCTTAATAATACAAATACTACTTGTAAATGACACATACACCAGTGCTCAGTAAAGAAACAGTTGTTTGCTTTCAACATGCATATCATTTTAATTCCCATTCGTTTGCTTTCCTTGTATTATTCACCATTCCTGGAATCTTTCTCTCTCTTTTTCCTTCATCCTTGCTTGTGTTTTCTTTCTATCTAAGGAAACATTGATAGAAATTTTACTTTATGTTACTGTAGATGTTTGTGTGTGTTGGATAATTTGCAAAGTAGTGAAAAATACACCTCAATGTTTATTTGCCAACCTTTCTGATTCCAATGTACAAATTAAAAGCTATGAAATGAGCATTTGGAAAGCATAATTTTGCATAAAGTTTCTATGGATTATATCTCCTAATAAATTCTATAAAGAAGTCATACAGACAGTTATCTGAAGATAAATACATATAGCTCTAAGAAAATATACATCTATAGAATCCTAAGTTAAGGAAAAAGTTAAATAAAATTTAGTAAGAATCTATTGCAGGCTACTATGTAATCAGCTATACCTGAAAGAAAGAACAGAACAAGTTGAAAATGAGATTCTTTTCCTTGAAGGCTTACAATTCTACTAGAGGAAAGGTAAACAATCCTCTCCGCTGCTGCTGCTGCTGCTAAGTCGCTTCAATCGTGTCCAACTCTGTGCGACCCCAAAGACAGTAGCCCACCAGGCTCCCCCATGCCTGGGACTCTCCCTGGAATACTGGAGTGGGTTGCCATTGCCTTCTCCTCTCTACATAGTATTAAACAGGTATATTTAACCATGGAGGCTGGCATGCAGTAATGCATTCATGCTCTAAAACATTTCACTTGAGAGAATGGGAGACCTTATCATTTATCCTCTAAATTATGAAAATTTTAATAGTGAAAGGGGTGCTATTAATTACCCTAGAACAACAGGCATAGACTAGGACCGTCTTAGCAAAATCTAGGTATACAGTCACTCTAAGCATGGAGTCAAGAATGTGGGCATCACAGTGCTGACCACTCTGCTGAGGTTTCCTCTTGAGCAAGCATATTGCTTCCAAGATGTTTATCCATCAAGGCAGCCTAAAGTGTAGAGGAAGAGGAAGGACAAGAGACCTAGAAGGGGTGGAGAGCACTTTGTTTTCCTTCTCTACTCTCTGCCTTCTATTATTTCTCTTTTGAATAGCCTAGTTCTTATGTATCTGTGATTGCTAGTCATACATGTTTCGGCCAGGATTTTTCAAACTTTTCTAGCTACTCAGACATAAACTCTGTGATCAACATCTTCGTGTATACTTCCTGCCTCGTGCCACCCATCACCAACCACAGTGCCTTTCACAGATCAAGCACTCGATAGCTTTTGTTTGAATGAATGAGTGGACAAATGAGGCAATAGCTAGGCCTACAGACAGGAGAACAGAGCTTACAGATAACAACTATTTCTATCCTCCTCTACCTGCAAAGGGATATCCAAAGGAAGCAAGCAAATATCCTAGTACATGAGCCATTGTTGGCTTCCCCAATGCACATTTTATTTTGAAGAAATAGATCTCAAAATATTTAATATAATTCAGTGGAAAATTCGGTTTCACACGTAGAATCCCATTTGTACTTCAACAGCATGTCTGTGCCTCCCTTCATTTAACAAAATCATTAGCAAATATTTATTGATCACGTACTATGTGCCAGTCGCTGTTTTAGATGCTTAGAAATACAGCAAAGAGCAAGCTTTCAGAAGCTTGTCCTTGTGGATATCTCAGTTCATTCATTTGATAATCACATAGCAAATCTTTGGTGAATTCATAATGATGAATGAGATGTGATCTCTGCCCTCCACAAAATTGTACTGTACCAGAGATACCTTTGAAGAATGCCAATAGCTAGTTCACAAGAGAGAGTTAAAGAGCTCTAAGAGAAGCAAAGTCTAATGACAGGCTGGAAGACAAGAATATTTGAATGCAATAAGGGTTAAAGCAGGCTGCAAGAGAAGAGTGGCATTCTCACTGTAAGCTCATATAACTATACTACCTATATTAGTTATAAGGTTCTCTAAGTTTTTCAAGTACAGGAAAAAACTTTAATAATAATAGAAAATTAGTACACTTTTGAAGCAGTCTCAATAAGCCTGTGTGGGTATAAGCTCTTCAGTGAAGGAGGCAATGTCTATTTTATTTTCCTAAATACCAGTGTTAGTGCCTGGGCAGAATAATAATCTGCAAACTGAATGCATATCAGGTACTGCTTGATGTGCATCCCATATAATAAATTATGTAATCCTCCTGACAGTCCTGTGAGGTTGGCAACTATTAACATATGCATAGTAATATGAGGAAACTGAGGCACAAAGAGGCTAAGTCACATGTCCAAAGTCATACAGAGAAGAGATGACAGAGTTGAGATTCAAGCAAAGGCAGTCTAGCTCCTATATCTTTGTTCTCAATCCCTGTACTGTATTGCTTCTCTCTTAACCTGATGAAAATAATTTCTTCAAAGTTATTAATGAATGGTAATGCCTTCATCTTCAGAAAAGACACAAATGTACAATACCATTTAAAACTGCAACCTAGAGAAGTGACTAATATGTCATTTTGGGCCCTTTAAGTCATTGAGGGAAACATTTTAGGGGTATGAGATTTTTTCATGCCTCATAAATTATCTACTTATCCCTAGATGTGAAAGTGAAGTCACTCAGTCGTGTCCGACTCTTTGAGACCCCATGGACTGTAGCCCACTAGATTCCTCAATCCATGGAATTTTCTAGGCAAGAGTACTGGAGTGGCTTGCCATTTCCTTCTCCAGGGGATCTTCCTAACCCAGGGATTGAACCTGGGTCTCCTGCATTGCAGGTAGATGCTTTACCATCTAAGCTAGGCACCCCACTCCAATACTCTTGCCTGGAAAATCCCATGGACGGAGGAGCCTGGTAGGCTGCAGTCTATGGTGTCGCTAAGAGTCAGGCACTACTGAGCGACTTCACTTTCGCTTTTCACTTTCATGCACTGGAGAAGGAAATGACAACCCACTCCAGTATTCTTGCCTGGAAAATCCCAGAGACAGAGGAGCCTAGTGGGCTGCCGTCTATGGGGTCACACAGAGTCGGACACAACTGAAGCAACTTAGCAGTAGCAGTAGCAGTATCCCTAGATATACTGTTGCCTTGAAAAAATTATCCATTTAAATGAAGAAAGGTACTGAGAAAGGCAGAAACTGAATGCTATAGTTCAGACCTGAGGCCAGGGGAAAGTGGGTTTTCACTGTCGGGGAGGGGTGTTTGTGACCAAAATACCCACAGAATATAGTGAAAAGAAAGAAGAGAGAAGCATGGACTATTTAAAGGGATCGAGAAAAGTACAGAAAGCATATCTGAACACATCATAATTTTGCTTAATATCTACCCTGAATACATATCATGCATGAAAATCAGCAAATGCTTATATGTTACTTGTAGAGCCTTCTTCTATCCTTGGAAGAGTGCATCAGTCTTCCACTAGTGAGCTGTTAACACTTGAAGAACAGATTCTTTACTGTATCTTGGTGAGGTTACCACAAACAAGTTTTGTTGTTGGTGGTGGTGTTTTGTTTAGTTCTTCTACTTAGGTTAAATGGAGAATGCTACACATAAAATTGTTTTAAAGATCTGTTCTCCTTGGGTCACAAGTATCCCGCGTAACAATTTTGACTATATTAACATAAAGATGTTCTGCAGGTATAAGCTATTTCTCTCCCAGCTCTACATTCGACTCATTCTCACTTTTCACACCAATCCTAGCCTTTCAGTACAGGAAACAAGCTTGCCTGAGTTGGGATCATTCGATTCAACTTGCAACCTTCACCATCGCCACACTCAACTTCTGGTTGACAATACTAATATAAATAACAATGGTATCACCTTAAAATGTGTAGGTTTCATTTCATAGATTTCAAATAATTTTACATATATTATTACTTTTACAAATACACATCCTTCCAGAATATAGGTGTTATTAAAATCTTCATTCTAGAAATGGACCATAGAATTTTAAGAAGACTTGGTTTGAGTGATTTGCCCAAGGTCAAGCATGTTCTAAAACAGTAAGAGGCATGAGCCCAGGGCCTGGTCCAGCCTTCACAAAGGACCACACAAACAACACTATAGGTGCTTAGGTTATTACACCCGGGGATCCTTTTCCAAGACATACATACTCTTCCAGCAATGAGCAGTTTTCTTCTGGCTCATATTTTCTGTTTCATTTTTGAGCCAAAAAATTATCCTGCTCAATACCAGTAAGAAAAAAAAAAAAACAAAAACGCTCTTGATAATGTCTCAACTATGAAATGTTAAGTAAAAGACAACCTAAAAGAATTGGAAGCCTTTTCCATCAACCTTAAAAGTGCCTCTGATTCTTCACAAGCATCTCTGAGCAGTTCCCAGCCCCTCTCCATTTTGTGGGAAGTGAATGAGGGTGTCTGGGTTGCCAAAGTAACTAGCAAGCACTACTGCCTATAGAATGGGTTTCCCAGAGCTGCTAAACCAGCAGTACACAAGCCAGTCCCACACAGCCTGAGGTGCAACTGCCAAAAGCTCACGGGAGTAACCACTGTTGAGAACCATTGAACATGAGACCTGCTTCTACTCAGTTAAACGTTCAGAAGTATTAATTATCTTTATTCTCTTAGTTGGTTTCATTTTATTAGTAAAATACCACAAAACTGTAGAAATGCCTATTATTTCAGTAAACTGTAGTTTAGATGGCAATCTGTAAGCTACCTTCAAAACCTCACCACATTCATGTATATAATGGAATATTACTCAGCCATAAAAAGGAATGAAGTTGGATCATTTGCAGAGATGGATGGACCTAGAGGCTGTCATGCAGAGTCAAGTAAGTCAGAAAGAGAAAACAATTACTGCATATTAACACATACATGTAGAATCTAGAAAAATGGTACAGATGAGCCTAATTGCAGGTTAGGAATAGAGATGTAGAGAATGGGCATGTGGACATGGGGTGGGAGGGGGAGGGATTAACTGGGAGATTGGGATCTACATATATACACCTCTATGTTTAAAATGGCTGGCTATGGGAACTTGTGATATTGTGCAGGAAGCCCAGTGTAGTGCTCACACCAGAGGGGTGAGATGGAGGCTGAGTGAGAAAGAGGTCCAAGAGGGAAGGGATATATGTACAGGTATAGCTGATTCACTTCACTTTAGAGCAAAAACTAACACATCATAAAGCAACTATGGCCCAATTTTTAAAAATGAAAAAAAAATTTTTTTCACCACAGTGTGTATATATTTTGGTTCTATTGGAAAACTGATTCCAAGCTCCAAAGAACCAGCTTACCATATTGGAGCTTGCCTATGCCAGCAAATCACTCTTTACATTACTCTCCCCCTCTTGCCCTGTAGGTCCCAGGCACTTGAGAAGTGTTATAGGAGGTGTGGTTCAGTGACACAGTACAATAAATATAAAGATGGTTTATCAGGCTGTATAATCTCTGTATATCTGGGATTTCTTTTTTCCTACCCAAAGAAAGATTAAGAGATAGCATGGCAAGCTGTAAGACTATGCTTTTTCCTGACTCCTAAAGAGTTTTACCAGACAGTTCTGGCTACTTTTGCTGTAAGCTGTTCTGCTGCGAATGGATTTATTTTCTCCTCTGTATCCTCTTCTTTCCAACTGCTTTACATTTTATATTAGCTCTAGAAACTGCTGGCGTGAACTATTGAGAGCAAAATTAGACTCAGAATTGTCTGTTTTTGTACAGCCAGACTCTCCTGTAGATATTTTGATATTTTGTCCCTTTTCAGAAAGACCTAAGATGACTTTCTTTGGGTTGTTGTTTTTTTTTCCCCCCCGTAATCTTTCCACAAGAAGCTGGATAAAACTTTATGATCCTGTTCTAGATTAGAGAAACAGATGATCTGGATTTTTACACATACAGAAAGGGGAGGGTGCCCTCTGCTGGTGAATGTTCCAAGGACAGGGACTCAATTCTTGGTCAAGGGAGAGTAGTGGTTGGGGAGCAGACCAGATCACAGGTGGGAACGTTCCCAGAGGAATACTTCAGAAGGAAATCTTCAACAAAAAATACTAACTAAGCAAGCTTCTCAGGTTCATCAGGCTCCATAAACACTCTTCAGATAGTCAGGGCAGTACATTATTTAATTTGATGCTGCTCTGTGACATATGCAGAGTACATCATGAGAAACTCTGGGCTGGAGGATGCACAAGCTGGAATCGAGATTGCCAGGAGAAATATCAATAACCTCAGATATGCAGATGACACCACTCTTATGGCAGAAAGTGAAGAAGAACTAAAGAGCCTCTTGATGAAAGTGAAAGAAGAGAGTGAAAAAGTTGGCTTAAAGCTTAACATTCAGAAAACTAAGATCATGGCATCCGGGCCCATCACTTCATGGCAAATAGATGGTAAAACCGTGGAAACAGTGTCAGACTTTATGTTTTTGTGCTCCAAAATCACTGCAGATGGTGACTGCAGCCATGAAATTAAAAGACACTTGTTCCTTGGAAGGAAACCAGCCTAGACAGCATATTAAAAAGCAGAGACATTACTTTGCCAACTAAAGTCCGTCTAGTCAAGGCTATGGTTTTTCCAGTGGTCATGTATGGATGTGAGAGTTGGACTATAAAGAAAGCTGAGCATGGAAGAACTGATGCTTTTGAACTGTGGTGTTGGAGAAGACTCTTGAGGGTCCCTTGGACTGCAAGGAGATCCAACCAGTCTATCCTAAGGGAGATCAGTCCTGAGTGTTCATTGGAGGGACTGATGTTGAAGCTGAAACTCCAATACTTTGGCCACCTGATGTGGAGAGCTGATTCATTTGAAAATACCCTGATTCTGAGAAAGATTGAGGGCAGGAGGAGAAGAGGACGACAGAGGATGAGATGGTTGGATGGCATCACCAACACAATGGATATGGGTTTGGGTGGACTCCAGGAGTTGGTGATGGACAGGGAGGCCTGGCGTGTTGCGGTTCATGGGGTTGCAAAGAGTCGGACACGACTGAGCGACTGAACTGAACTGAACTGTGACACGAGTCAGTCTCTACTCTAGAGGTATACTGTTGGTTTCAGGCTGAACTTGTTACAGTATTATTATTTATGATTTCCTTGAGACTCAGATATTAGTTTTTTCATCTAGAAAAGGAAAGAATTCACTTTTAGGTTTTTCTTTTCTCAGAAGAATAGTAGGAAACATCTTAATAGTAGGAAACGTCTCCTCACAAGAGTAGAAGGTAATGTTTTTAAACATCCCTAGTGTCTGATACTTGGAGAAGGCACTGGCGACCCACTCCAGTACTCTTGCCTGGAAACTCCCATGGAACAGAGGAGCCTGGTAAGCTGCAGTCCATGGGGTCACGAAGACTCAGACATGACTGAGCGACTTCACTTTAACTTTTCACTTTCATGCACTGGAGAAGGAAATGGCAACCCACTCCAGTGTTCTTGCCTGGAGAATCCAGGATGGGGTAGCCTGGTAGGGTGCCGTCCATGGGGTTGCACAGTCAGACACGACTGATGAGACGCAGCAGCAGCAGCAGTGTCTGATACTGGGTCACCCCAGGACCTGGAATGTGACCATATTTAAGGACTCAAATGCCTTCATACATGCCTTTGTCTTTTGACTTTGTCCTTAGGAA
Organism: Redunca redunca; assembly: GCA_006410935.1. Lineage (NCBI taxonomy): Eukaryota > Metazoa > Chordata > Mammalia > Artiodactyla > Bovidae > Redunca > Redunca redunca. The sequence goes on from SJYQ01001463.1 coordinate 303,402, forward strand.
TGGTGCCAATGTCTAATTTTCTATTAGCCTACAGTCACTGCCTAGTTTAAGCTCATCCATTATCTCTCAGGAGAATTCCAACAATGACCTCCCACTTGCAAGCTTCCCACCTTCAAATGTATCCTCTAAAGAGCTGCCAAAGGCAGCTTCCCTAGTGGTCCTGTGGTTAAGGCTCCACATTTCCACTGAAGGGGCACAGGTTTGGTTCGATCCCTGGTCAGGGAACTAAGATCCCACGTGTCTCACAGTGTGGTCTAAAAAATTTTTCTTTTTAATTTTAAAAACAGTTGCCAAGGTTCTTTCTGTAAACCACAGAACTTCCCATGCCATTTAGTACTTAAAACCTGTAGGATAAAACTCAAGCTCCTTCATGCCTTCTCCCTGCTTTCCTTACCTGCTCTAGACTTGGCAAGAAGGTCCCACTGGGGTTTCCCACTCTTCCTTCTACTTCCAAGCTCTGCATCTATGTTCCAACTGTACCCTGTTCCCTGAATGCCCTTCTCAGTCTTATTCTCACTTCGCTTGACTAATACCTGCTCAACAGTTTAGGTTGGACCAAGTTCTCATCTTCCGTAGGTCTCCTTCCCTGAATACACCAACCATCTCAGCTGCATGCATGCATATATCAACTATCCCACTTTACTTGTTGAGATATAATTATCTTCATGCATGCATGCCTCCCCACTAGACCTTGATGACAGGTATTAGCTTATTCATCTCAGAATCTCCATCTTTGTAGAATGAATGAATTCACAAAGTATGCACACTTGAGTCTGATAAAAGCATGTATTACAAATCCATATGGCTCTAACAGGACCTCAGTTCCACATAAACCCATATCTAAAAAGCAAAGTAGAGACACCCCTGTATGTCTGGAGGCTGTCACTGTTCCTGCTAAACACAAGAGATCTTGACTGGGTAAGATCCCACATCACATTTCCTGCCAATAATCCTTCAGTTGTTCCCTAACTTCTGCAGGAAAAAGTCCAAACTCATCTGCTTGGAATCTAAGAATACCATAATCTGTCCTTGACATAATTTTCTGGTCCTCTCTTCTTTTACACAAACCTTCTGCCTCTCCTTAGATTCTGCATCAATACTTTCCACCTTCAATGCCCTTGTATGTAATATACGGGCCAAAGTGGGGGGAAAAGCTTCCTTTTCTTCATCACCACTTAAAAATAATGATAGCCATTCTTCAGGTCTTAGCACTGAATCACTCTATTACAGCCAAAAGTAATCATTTCCCCCTTTAAAATTCTATAGCACTTATGCTCTGCACTTCTTCGTTAACATTATGTACTTAACATTTGCATAGTTCTTTACAGCTATAAAACTGCCTCATATTTTGATTACTCTTTTCAAATATGGCTATTATACCAATACTCAAATTGGCAGCTCACAGAGGTCAGCATCGTGTCCTTATACTTTTGAATGTTGCCGTGACTCTAAATCTTATGTAATAAGCATTTACTGAAAATGTTGATAACCCTATTTGGGGGTTTTGCATAGAAAAATTAATCATCAAAAATAAAAGCAAGTTTATATATATAATCTGAAATGAGTTTATTCATTTAGACCTCTTCAACTAGACATATATTTTTCTATAGGAGTAATAATACATTTCTTGATATGGCCAGGAAAGGAAAAGTTGACTGTGTCAGATTAACAAGCCAGAACCAAGGAGAAAGCATGTCTGCTGGTGAAACAAGCAGGGGATAGGGGCAGGGGAGGAGGACCAGACACCAATAGGTAATAGTAACTACCCTCACTGTTTCATCAACCACAGCAGTAGTCTTTAGAGAGTACCAGTAGTCAACAGTTTGGTGAGATATTAGCACCAAGGAATTCCAACAAAAGTTAATAAAGTCTTGTAAAAGCCACAAAAGAAAAGAATGGTTTTACATACTAACAAATAGTACTGTTAATAAAGAGTACAGAACCACAGTGAAGAGGCCAAATTTTGCTGTCAAATGTATTTTCTTCAATTCTGATCTTTTCACCACTTCTGGAAAACTAATATCCTCAATCTGAGGAACCTCGGTTTCGTCCTTTCATAGCTTGAGTGTAAGAATTACATGAGATGGAAAAGTAATTACTGTACACTGTGCTGGCCAAAAAGTTTGGTTGGGTTTTTTATAAGATGTTACAGAAAAACCCTAATGAAATTTTTTGGCAACCAGTACATGGTAGGCATTCAAGAAATATTAGTTGCTGTTACAAATAACAATACTATTATTGTTGTAGTGTGTGGTGGTTATCAATTGAGAATCTAGAGACAGGCAATATTTTAAATTCCTGGCTAGCAGGCAGACAGTGAGCTCCAAGGAAAACTCTCATCCATTACTGGACAATCTTGCAAGAGCAAGTATGGCTAGAACTCCAGGATAACCACACCTGGAATCAAGTTAGGAACACATTGAACTAGGTTTGGTCTGCAAAAGGTAGAAGCTTGGTCTCAGGGACAAATTTCAGCTATTAGAATTAGGCAGTTAGGCACAGTGGCAGGCTTGTTACAAAGATCCAAAGACTAAAATTAACTTACTCAGTGTCCATCAGCTACTGAAATGCATGAACCTGCAGCGCTACAGGGGCTGAGCCTCCGGATGAACTAGGGGTAGTGGAGTAGGAAAGAGGATGACCAGGCAAAGTGCAAACAAAAGCAGACATAAGTTACTGGGCACCATGTTCATCAGGTTTTCCAGAGAAACAGAACCAGTAGGAAATAAATATACATGGAACTGGCTTATGTGATTATGGGGGCGAGGAGTCCTGTGATCTGTAGCTATCAAGCTGAAGACTCGGGAGCCACCAGGGCTGCAGTTGCAGTCTGAGTTCAAAGACCTCAGAACCCAAAGAGCCGATGGTACAAGTTCCAATCCAAGTCTGAATCCAAAGGTAGAAGACCTGTATCAACTCAAAGACAATCAAAGTGAATTCTCCCTTACTCAACCTTTTTTTCTACTCAGGCCTTCAACAGGTTGGATGAACCACATCCAACCTTTGGAGAGGGCAGTCTACTTTGGAGAGGGCAATCTACTTTACACAGTCTATGGATTTAATATTAATCTCATTCCAAAACACCCTTACAGACACACTTAGGAGAATATTTCATCAAATATCTGGGTACACCACAGTTCAGTCAAGTTGACACTTAAAATTATCCCCCACAAGCACCTACTACTTATCAGGTATTGAAAGAGGCTCAAGAACAGTGCCTCCTGAGGTTTAGTCTAGAGCTACTTCCAGAGTTGATGGGGATATTCTGTGTCATTCACCGTAGTAACCACTAGCTATTTGTGACTATTGAGCACTTGAAATGTACCTCGTCTACCTGAGAAACTAAAGTTTAAATTTTAATTTTAATTCATTTAAATATAAATAGCTACATAAGTCTAGTGGCTACCATATCAGATAATACAGGTCTAGGGAAAGAAGGTAATACACAAGTAAATCAACAAGTAATCACACAATGTGAGACTTACACAGGAAAAGGATAAGATTCTGGTTGAGGTAGGGCAGAACTTATTCAGTTAAAATGGTCAGAGTAGCCCTCACTGAAGAGGTTATCAATGTTTAAGCTAAAGCCCAAAGGCCTAAATCTTGAGAAGGAGCAGCCAGATGAACAACTGAAGGAATAGAATCCAGGCAGGAGGAACCACATGCACAAATGCTCCAAGGTAGGAGACTTCCTATTTGCATTGAGCAACTGAGTAAGTCACACTTGATGGAAAAAGTGTTGAGGAGGAAAGAAAGGACAGCCTATTACAACAGTGGCAGGCCACCATAGGAGTTTGGGTTTTATTGAGGTAATTTACAGCTACATTTTTAAACATCATTGTGGCTAACTGCCATGTGGAAAATATATGAGCCTACAAAAAGATGCATCGTGTGTTTGTGTGTGTGTGCATGAACTTGAGTGAATGTGCTAGTTTGGCCCTCCTCCCAATCAAAATATAATCTCTTTAGTATTAGCATGTATTTGTATGCAGAAGGAATATGCACTTTGCATCCATATTAATTTATATAAAATTAATGGTGTGTATATACATATGCTCTTGAGCTTTCTTAAGTATAGGAAGAAGGAAACAACCTGTTAAATACAATGAAAATAAAGAATTCTGCAGTGAAAATTATCTGATAGATAGACATCTAAGAAGTACTTAAACCAGTTACACAAATGAAATAGCTGCATACAAGCTCTGAAAGATTATCTATAAACTCTTGAGAGAGGTCATTTTCTGGTTGCAGAAGAAAGGAAAGGAGTAGGAACTTAAAAAGGTTAAAAAGACAACCATGAAACTGACTAATGTCAAGCAAAGGGGACCCACAGAGAAAGATTAAAGAAATTGGAGTTAATTAACTCAGGGAAGAGAAGATTAATAAACTATTGTGAGGATACGTAGACAGAGGATAAAGTCTAGTTGGGGTTGTAGCACCACTGGATAGAAAACTGAAACCCACAGAATAAAACTGCAGCAGAAGCTATTTATGACTATGAAACTGGAATCAGTGAGGAAAGCAGAACGATGTCCTTCCATGGAAGTCTTTAATATAGAATAGATTCTCATCAGTCTCATTTGAAAGGTTTAAGTGTGATCCTGCCCAAAGGCAAGATGCTGAGCAGAATGACTTTTCAAGGTCCCAGTCAGTCAGCCCAACAAGACCACACAGTGGATGGTGTGATGCGATTTTCTTTTGTTTACCCATATCTTATTGTTTTACACCACCATGTGGCCACACTGAGTAGAAATGCTATAAATTTTGAATCTGAACATAGGCCTGGAAAAATGTCAATAATAGATTCTCATACTTTTAGAATTGCACAGTCTGTTTAGAGATACTCAATGTGTAAAGTCACCTGGCATGAATATCTTTATTCATCATGATTCTTTTCCAACATTAATTTGGAAAACAACACTGATATCTTTCTTATAAATAACAACATGTCAAATTCTTTTATTGTGTATTTGCTATTTGATCGAAATAGGATTTGATTTACAATAAGCTGAATTCATGACATTAAAATCTTTTATTTTAGATGCTATTTATTTGAAAGCCAGATTCTGACCCTTTTACATTTAACAGATATATTAAGTAAACATGACTTCAGAAAGAATATTTTTTAAAGAATTCAAATACAGTATCAAAAGAATAGTTGATTTACTTGCAAAGAAAAGCAGTAATTATCAACATGTTTTTCAAGACATCATGTTAAAAATAAATTTAAATGCAACACATTAAGCCACCCTTTTTGGTACCTTTTTTCTTTCATTTCTGTGGTAAATATATCAGCACCCATTAGCATTTGTTAAGCTCTCATATGAGCTAAATGTTGCATTGGATTCTATTTAACACATTGGCGAAATCAACAAAGCCCAGTCTGTCCCTTCATTTCCATGTCACCTCTACTAAAAAAGCTTTCTGTTAAATATGGATGGTGAGGTAGACCTAGGGCCAGGCTGCTTGTGTTACAGTCCTAGTAAACTATGTGTCATAGTTTAAGCTTTTTAGTTGAAGTAAATAAATAATGTTTTGTCATTTAATCAACAAATATTTATTGTATGAGGACCACACTATATAGTACCTCATTAACAATGCCAGGCATTCCTTGGGCACTGCAGAGAGAACAGTGAATCAAATAGGCAACAATTCTGGCCCTCAGGAGCTTCCATTCCAGTGATGACCCACACAGTAAATACTGGGGCTTTGGGGGCCTAAGGTCTCTGTTGTAATTATTCAACTCTGCTACTATAGCACAAAAGCAGTCATAGGCAAAACATAGACAGTGCACAAATAGATGAGCATTGCTATGTTGCATTAAAATTTATTAACAAACCCAAGTGGCAGACCAGATTTGACCCAAAGGCCTTGGCTGGCTGACCCCATAGTTGAAGAAGACAGTAAAAAATACTACCACAGTGAAAAATAATAAACACTATGTGAAATGGTGATAAATACTGTGGAAAAAGTAAAAACAAGCAAGAGTACGAATAGGATTAGAGTGTGTCAGGGTCGTCCTTTACTGAGAAAATAATACCTGATTAAGACCTGAAGAAGCTGAGCAAAAGAGTCAGGGGTGTCTAGAGAAAGAATATTCTAGGACAGAGACTGTCGGGTGCAAAATCCCAGAGGCAACAGTGTACCTGTTCTTTCTGAGGAAAGCAGGTGGACAGTTTGGAGCAACTAGGAAATGAGATCAGAGAAGTAATATGTGACCAGATGGCATGAGGCTCAAATTCCATTTTAAAGACGGGTTTTCACTCTGAGTGAGAATAGGAAGCCTTTGCAGTTTGAAGCACAGCAGTGACCTGCTCTGGTGCACTAATTTTAATGGGATCATTCTGGCTGCTGTATTGAGAATAGACAGAGGGAGAAGCGAGAAGCAGGGAGTCCAGTGTGGGGTCTGTTGCAATAATCCTGGTGAGACATGATGGACCAGATGGTAATGCTGGAGGTGGTGAGAAGAGACAGGATTTGAAATAGGTTTAAGATAACCTGACCAGAATTTTATCTTGGATGGAATGTGAGACAAAGAGGGAAATCAGTGATGGCACTAAGATTTTTGCCTAAGAAATTAGATAGATGGAGAAGACTACTAGAGATAGAGGAAGAAAGGAAGATCAGGGTCTCAGGTATGGAGATAAGATTAGGTATCCAAGTAGAGATGTTCAGATGGCAGCTTTAATAAGAGTCTGCATATCCAAGAAGAGGATTAAACTCGGTGTATAAATGAATGAGCTGTCAACCCATGGATAGTGTTTAAAACCATGAAACTGATGAGATCACCAAGGGATTGAGTACAGAAAGAGAGAGAATGGGTACAAGCATTGTGCCCTGGGAACTCCAAGGCTAGGAGTCCAAGAAAATGAGGAGACACCAGCAAAGGAGACTGGAAAGAGCAACCAGGAAGATAGAAGTCATAAAGAGCAGAGCTGTGCAAGCCCAGTGGGAAGAGGATACTGGAGGAGAGAACAGTTGCATCAGTTATACTGGAGAGTATGTGTAAACTAAAGACTGAGAAATAAGCCACTGCATTTAAGAGTGTGGAGCCCATTAGCAGCATCAATAAGAGCAGTTTCAGTGAAGTGGGAGGAATAAGAGCCTTGCTGAAGTGAGTTGCAGAGGGAAGTTTTTGTTCTTTCATTCATTTGCTTTTTTTTTTTTAAGAGAAAGAATTAAGATGATAACTGGAAGGGAAGTGAATCAAGAGAGGTTTTGGGGGTGTCTTGTTTTGTTTTAAGGTGGTAGGAAGAACAGCACTTTTGTGTGTTAGTAGAAAACTCTGAGAAAAGGAGAAATTTAAAGAAAGAGCAGGAAGGTAAGAGAGAAAGAGCAAGAAAACTGCTAGAGCAGTTTCCATGGGTGGGCAAGACAGGATAAGATCTGGAGCAGAATTGTGGGTGGGCTGGATTCACATTCTGCATGTAAAGTGCTTCTCACGGTGCTCAGCACTTAGTATATCTCAAAACAGACATATTAAACTCTCAACTGTCAATTGAAAGGATTTGGCTAAAGTAATATAGTTCCAGTGTAGCTACAACATTCAGTAGATGAATCAAAGTAAGTTGAATAGAATAAAGATGATGAAAGGAAGACATTTAGAGGTAACACTGAGTCACATCAACTAGCACTAGGATATTAGTATAAAGGTAAACAAAAGTCTAAAAGATCCCTGAAGGAATGTAGGAAGAGTGATGGGTTAGTGTTTCCTTCCGACTCATGATGTGAGTCAAGTCCCAGGATCCCGCCAGGTACTTGACCCCGTGTAGATAATTAATCAATTATCTTTGCCTTTTATAAGTTCAGCATGATGGAAAACCACTCTCTCTTGTCTCACAAGCACTGCATGGCATAATGTTATTTCCATGCCCTTTTCATGTTCTTCCACTGATTTTTACACTGTTTCATACAGGCTAAGCTGTAGGGCAGCCAAGATAGGGCAACAGACCAAGGAAAGTAGGGGGTAAAAGCATCACTGCCGTTTCCACTGAGAAGAAAATGGTATCAGAGCAACTGCAACCCCACTATGTTCCTAATATGAACACACCTCTGTGCCAAGTACTGGGAGAAACACACTACACTTATGAAAAATAGCCCAGCAAACATGGAGCTCTATGAAACTATAGTTTGTTATCTTTTTATGATTATAATAATTTTGCTTCACTGAGGGCAGGTAGCGAATTTCAATGAATCTTAATTCTTCACTTAATTTCAATATAGATTTGGAGATGTGTTGCCTTGGAAAAAGGACTTGAGCCCCCACGTGTCATAAAATCATACTTAAGAAAGTAGTAAAATTTGACCATACATTGTACTAGAAAAGCAACTTTTGGAAAACATTAATAAAAACAATAAAACTCCTAATTTTGCAATGATGAACTCAAAACCAACTCACCAAAAGCTTTACAAATGCAGGAAAGCTGAGAAGCCCACTGTAGTAACCTACCTCCTCTTCTCTCACAATTGTTCCAATCCAAGACGCCAAAGAATTGATGCTTTTGAACTGTGGTGTTGGAGAAGACTCTTGAGAGTCCACTGGACTGCAAGGAGATCCAACCAGTCCATTCTGAAGATCAGCCCTGGGATTTCTTTGGAAGGAATGATGCTAAAGCTGAAACTCCAGTACTTTGGCCATCTCATGCGAAGAGCTGACTCATTGGAAAAGACTCTGATGCTGGGAGGGATTGGGGGAAGGAGGAGAAGGGGATGACCAAGGATGCGATGGCTGGATGGCATCACTGACTCAATGGATGTGAGTTTGAGTGAACTCCAGGAGCTGGTGATGGACAGGGAGGCCTGGCATGCTGCGATTCATGGGGTCGCAAAGAGTTGGACACGACTGAGCAACTGAACTGAGCTGAACTGAAGGACAGCAATGACTAACATGATAGAAACAATCAATTTAGATTTTACTTAACTTGAGCCACTGTGTCTATGATCCAGGGTTAACTGTTATAGTTCTTACATGTCTCAAAACTGTGAAGTTTCTTTCCTGAACTCTGCTCAATATTTTTAATACAATATGTATGTTGTCCCTGAAATATTTAAGGGGACCTGTGACTAGAATGTGTAGAAGCTGGTGTCTGACTACTGATTGACACTTATATCTAGCTTGCCACCTGTTGCTCAGCTTAATACTCTGTTTATCTTAGAGTTAGGTAAACTATGCTACATCTGGCTCAGGATATGTGTTTTATAAATAAAATCTTACTGGAACACAGAAAGTCATCCTTATTTGTTTATTTATTGTTTACAGCTGCTTCTAAAGGCAAATGTAAGTAGTTAGGGCCAACAAAGCTTAAACTATTTACTATTTGGCCTTTTACAAAAGGGGCTTCCCTGGGTGGCCCTAGTGCTAAAGAACCTGCTTGCCCATATAGGAGACATAAGAGACATGGGTTCGATCTCTGGGTCAGGAAGATCCTTTCTTGCCTAGAGAATCCCATGGACAGAGGAGCCTGGTGGGCTACAGTCCATGGGGTTGCAAAGAGTCAGACATGACTGAAGCAACTTGGCAGGCACTTACGCCTTTACAGAAAAAGGCTTCCTATACCTTGTTTAACTAATGGCCTGTGTCCTCATTAAGCAGTGTTTGTCTGAGCCATATTACATATCCGCATGCTGACAAAAGGAGGAAATCAGAGTGCAGATCAAGTCTTCACCTCTGGGGACCCAACTTCTATGAATCTAGAGTGTACTGCCCTCGGCAGTAAGATTTTACATTTTCCTTGATGTCTTAAATTCAGAATTTATAAAATGGATTTCTGTTAGGTGACAAGCACCTACATGTCAAGTAGATTTCCTTTTTTGGTTATTAAAGGAAGAAAATTTTACAAGTGTTTCTGCGCTAAGTTGCTTCAGTCACGTCTGACTCTTTCCAACTCTATGGAATGTAGCCTACCAGGCTCCTCTGTCCATGGGATTCTCCAGGCAAGAATACCGGAGTGGGTTACCATGTCCTCCAGGGACAAGTGTTTCTATCAAAATGCAAATATCTGAAATTTACTTTGCCCCTCTCTAGTCTAATTTTTATAACTTATTTTCCACCCCGTATCAGTTTGTGTGATATGAAAACCTCCTAGCTCATTTCATCTTATCATTAAACCAGGGCTTTGAAAAATATAAAAAGGTTTCTAAAAATTATTCTTAAATTATTGCCATTTATTTTGAAATGTCGGTAGATAGATTCATTTCAATACCACATGTGTGAAAGAGAAATATTGAGCTGAATAATCCTTCAAATGATAGTACTTTTTCCCATTGTTAGTCTTTAGAGTCCTAATTTTTTATCTGTCCTGAGCAAAAATCTAAGCATTCTAATTCTTCAACAGAGCACCATAGTAAGTTTATAGCTGCTCTGCTCTTAAACAATATATATATTTAGGGAAGGAAAATTTCTAATTCAATTTACAATTATGTCAAGAAACAACACATATCTGTAGGCAAAGATAAGGAAAACATTCAGGGTACAAAGTGATAGGTCTGCTTAAGTAAATAAACTTTTGGTACTAGTGATTGGGCACACAGGATTATTATATGTTTAATTGGCCAATGTGACAATTTGGAATTACTTCCAGTCAGGTTTAATTGGATTTGGAATCTCTGGAGGAAAGAAATAGAGAAAGCCTAGCAGAGGAAAAGTCATAAAAGTAAACTGTTTTTCCAAAGGGTGCTAAGCAGTGGATTAATATCCACTGTATGATGGTTTTTAATATCCCCTCAGCTTAATAAGACTAATGTGGTGGTTATACACACTAGATTCTAAAACTAATTCAATAAAACACCAAGGCCAGGAAAGCGAAGTACTTGTTGAGTTGGAAATTTTTTATTTTCAATTTTAAGATGACTAGTTAATCCCAAGGTGAATAATCTCTAATTTAGGTCAAGTCTGAGACATGCCTAAATACCAGTATGACAGTTAGCTATATATGTTATGCTAGATTTGAAGGTGTTCTAGAGTCCATAAAATAACTGTTACTCTATAAATGCTTTGAAGTTTATTAAGAGGTAACCAAAATGGAGCATTCTCTCAAAATATTCTTACACTATATAAACAGAAAAACCATGTAAAAGACAAATGGCATGTTGCTTCTCTTCTAGATTTAATTTCAGTACCAAAAAATAAAAGACCTACTTTCTACATTCTAAAATGTGCTTTATGCTTTGCTTAATATTAGCCTAGTCAAATTTAAACAAGATCTTCTTTGGTATTTACATATACTGCCTGCTATAATTTTCCTTCTGTCCTACCTATAAATTTTTTTTTAATCTGTCCTTTTTCTTAGGAGTGCCATGATTGCCGACTACATGTTCTGGCTCTGTGGAGGAAGCGAACATGGTATAAGCAAGCTCATCAAACTGTATTGGCAGGTAAAAATTGATGTCCCAACCAGGGAGGAGGAGCCCATTTCATTTTTAGAACCAAAATGAAGGACTGGTGCTTAAAAGACTGCTGGAAAAGGTAGCTCTGGGCATATCAACCAGAAGGACGCTACTCAGTAGTAATGTATTTATAATGAAGTAGATTTTCTGAGACTAATTTTAAGGGCAAAATTCAAGGTTGTTAACCCTTGGCCCATACTTCAGTTTTACAACCCAATATAAATTTTAGACATCCCAGGAACTATGTTCCCAGACATGCTGCTATAATGACATGATCCTTTAAAATATGAACATTGTGTTTCATAGATTCTTTTTGATCTGTGAACTGCAAAAGCAAATTCTAGAAGTAATACCAATTACATAATAAATAAAAATACAAAGATCCATTGTATTTGTGGGGCAGTGTAGCATCTGAAACACTTAACCATTATAAACTACAGATCTTCTTTCTTATTTATTATTCAAAATAGCAAGAAGTCATACCAAAGGTCAACCAGATGTCAAGAAGGGATTCACAATTTCTCAGAATTTTAAGAATTTGCTGTTGTTGTTCAGTTGCTAAGTTGTGTTCTGACTCGTTGTGACCCCATGGACTACAACACACCAGGCTTCCCTGTCCTTTACTATCTCCCAGAATTTGCTCAAACTCATGTCCATTGAGTCAGTGATGTCATCCAACTGTCTCTAATTCAGTCTCCTTCCCAACATACAAATCTGTTCTTATCCTATTCTCTCCCCACAAACTGTCAATGACTTTCTCCTGAAATATATTCAAGGTGAGGAACTCATTCCCCAAAAAATAACATCTAACTCCCTAATTACTAAACTACTTTCCTCATTAAAATGGATTTCTACTCCCTTAAAACTTTCATTAAGTGGTTCCCAGTGAGGCCACATGGACCAAAATGGAAACCCACTTCCAAATGAAATGTTATCAAATATTTAAAAATCCAGTACAGAAGCCTCTTCCAAATCTCCTCTCCAAACTGTGTGTGGTCTTTTGTTCCTTTGTATTTCAAGATGGTTTAATGTAATTGAATATGAACCTTATCAATCAACTAGAGTAAGATCTGCTAAGACCTGATATGTAAGATAGAAATAATTGTCAACAGTCCCCTGATGCTTCCTGATATTTCCTCACATTTTCAGTATTGTGTCTTGGTGCCTGGTTTTCTGTTTCTATATCACCTATTATCATTGTTGAGCAATAAAGTACTAGGTTTAACATATAAAATTCTTAGTAATTTATATGGTTCCATCTGAATATTTGGAGCTCAATTCAACCTTCTATAAAAAGCAAAGATTTAAATTAGCCCTAATATACTCAAAACCTGTAAACTGACCTTCAAAGTATGTAAAATTTAAGACTTTATTTATGTAAATGCAAGACTTTCCTAAGGAAATCTAGACCATGCAAAACAGTAGTTACTTGTATGTATGTAAGCAAATAGTTGTAAAGCATTGCCAGATGTGGAAAATAAGCAAATAATATCTACTATATAGCTATATTAAAAGAAAATGAAAGTGTTAGTCACTCAGCCATGTCTGACTCTTTGAGACCCTATGGACTGTAGCCCGCCAGGCTCTGTCCATGGTATTCTCCAGGCAAGAATACTGGAGTAGGTAGCCATTCCGTTCTCCAGGAGATCTTCCTGACCCAGGGATTGAACCCAGTTCTCTTGCACTGCAGGTAGATTCTTTACCATCTGAGCCACTGGGGAAATCCATAGTAAAAGAAAGGGGTTATTATTAAAGGATTTCAGAGGTTTTTGAAGAAAGCTGGGAAAGCGATTGAATCTTGAGGGTTAGATGATATTCAGCAGACCTGACATTTACTAGGTTCCAAATGAATGCTTGATTAATTTATTCACTCATTAAACAAACACGTATTGAGCATCCAATATTTTTTCTACATTAAACAAGGGAAAAATAGATCCAATATTGGTATAGCCTAAGATAAGATAAGCTTGAAATTTTTATAAATGAATTTTTGTCGGTCTTCTTCAGCTTTCAAAAAGTATTAATATCCCTATTTTACTTAACTCAAATTTTTAAAAAATATCTCCACTTACCAAAAAGTACATGCTATACAAAAAAGGAATAAAACAAATGCTATTATTTTACTATTTTGCATTAATAAAATATAATAAAAAATATATTTCTCTTTGAGTTCTTTTTCTCCTTTAATTTGAAGCTACTTGCTATACTGAAAAATGGCCCTCATCTGGAAGTCAAATCTGACTCAGGTCAAGTTCTAACACCAACATCTAACCTAAAGCAGGCTAGTCTCCAGAGGAGCTTCAGCTAGAAAATAAGAGGTGATGGTTGTATGGCATCACCTACTCAGTGGACATGAGTTTGAGCAAGCTCTGGGAGTTGGTGATGGACAGGGAAGCCTGGTGTGCTGCAGTCCATGGAGTCACAAAGAGTCGGATANGGTGATGGTTGTATGGCATCACCTACTCAGTGGACATGAGTTTGAGCAAGCTCTGGGAGTTGATGATGGACAGGGAAGCCTGGTGTGCTGCAGTCCATGGAGTCACAAAGAGTCGGATATGACTGAGCAACTGAACTGAGAACAAGGGATTTGAGGTTTATTCTTAAAGCCCATCTTAGCTCTAAAATCTCATATTTTCAGGGACATTCAAATATGATATCACACAACCTACTGATGATATGACAAATGAGGGGTTAATATCCAAAATACATAAGCGGCTCATATAACTTAACATCAAAAAAGAAAACAACCTGATTTAAAAATGGGCAGAAGACTTGAAAAGACATTTTTCCAAAGAGGACATGTAGATGGAAAACAGGTACCTGAAAAGACACTCAACATTGCTAACTATCAGGGAAATCAAAACCACAGTGAGCTATCACCTCATACCTGTTAGAATGGCTATCATCAAAAAGACCACAAATAAAAAATGTTGCTGAGGATGTAGAGGAAAGAGAAACCTCCCACACTTAGTGGGGATATAAATTGGTGTAGCCCCTGTGGAAAATAGTATGGAGTTTGCTCAAAAAACTAAACCTAGAACTACCATATGATCCAGCAATTCCATTCCTGAATTTATATTCAAAAACAAAAACACTAATTCAAAAAGATACAGGCACGCCAATGTTCACAAAGGCATGATTTATAATCGTCAAGATATGGAAGCAACCTAAGTGTCCATCAATAGAGTGGATAAAGAAGATGTAGTGTGCGTATATATACATATATATAATGAAATACTACTCAGCCATTAAGGCTGAAGAGACAGGGGCTATTTTCATTATTTCATAAGTGAAGAAGTTATGATTTATCTGCCTTTCAACCACATAAAATATCTACCATTCTGGTCAGTTATTATTTTAGAGATGTTCAACAGAAAATTGAAAATTTCAGAATGTAAAAACTTAAGAACAAGTCTAAACTTACTCTCACAGTCTGTCAACTTACAAACTCTCAGATGCAAATGAACACACCTTTGCTTTGGTGAGTTCAAGAATGGCTTTCAATTGTATTAGGAATATTTTTCATATCATCAGCTCAGCAGGAAAAAATGCATAAAGCTCTACACTATGTGACAGCTCATACTGGGATATGTTACTTTCATTAAAAGTGTTTGCCCCCATTATTCTATAATAGTATCACCTCTTCATACTGTTCGTGGGACTCTCAGTCCCATCATTTCATGGTAAATAGATGGAGAAAAAGTGGAAATGGTGAGAGACTTTATTTTCCTGGGCTCCAAAATCACTGCAGATGGTGACTGCAGCCACAAAATTGAAAGACACTTGCTCCTTGGAAGAAAAGCTATGACAAACCTAGACAGCAGTAGAAAGCAGAGACATCACTTTGCCAACAAAGGTTCATATCCTCAAAGCTATGGTTTTTCCAGTAGTCATGTACAGATGTGAGAGTTGAACCATAAAGAAGGCTAAATGCCAAAGAATTGATGCTTTCAAATTGTAGTGATGTAGAACATTCGTGAGAGTCTCTTGGACAGCAAGGAGATCAAATTAGTCAATCCTAAAGGAAATTGACACTGAATATTCATTGGATGGACTGATGCTGAAGTTAAAACTCCAATACTTTGGACACCTGATGCGAAGAGCCAACTAATTGGAAAAGTCCCTGATGCTGGCATAGATTGAGGATAGAAGGAGAAGAGGGCAACAGAGGAAGAGATGATTGAATAGCATTACCAACTCAAGGGACATGAGTTTGAGCAAACTTTGGGAAACAATGAAGAACAGGGAGCCTGGCATGCTGCCGTCTCTGTAGTTGCAAAGAGTCAGACATGACTAAGCATCTGAACAATCACTTCAGAGGTGAAGAGGGCTGGAACGAACTTGTCACACTGTACCTGCATTCATTTTTCTACAACTTGATCCTCATCTTCTGTTATCAGTCTCCTCTTCTCAAACACCCCCAAACTTCACAACTTCACAATTCCAAACTAATTAGCAAAATGGAAAGTCCCTAGTCCAGCCATTTTAAAGCAGTGACACATATGTATCCATATATTGCTCCTAAAAATAAAATTATTCCAAGAAGATCTTGAAGAGTAACTTCTAGTCTGTCTCCCAAGCCCCCTGCCCATTAGATCCAGGGCTAAAGTGAATAGCATCTCGAAGAGTAACTTCTACTCTGTCTCCCAAGCCTGTTAGATCCAGGGCTAAAGTGAACAGCATCTGAAGCAGAGCTAGATTTAATGGCATCAACAAATGTAAAACAAACAAGTGTTCCTCTTCCACTCCTGTTTCCCTTTCCTGTTTTCTCACCTTGATTTTCAGCCACGCTCTCAAACACACGAGTTATCCTGTGTGCAGCTTTATCTCCTGCAATGTGAGGAACAGAGCCAACTCTGGTCTGCATCACTCAGCAAAGTGGAGTAAGAAAAGGCAGTAACAGCTAATTTTGTTTCAGAACTCACATGAAACGAGTACAGAGAAATCCCACTAAATGGGGGCAAGCTGCCTGGTCAGCTCATTCCCCATCTTGACTGTTCTTTTTAAATTCTTTCTCTCTTTGAGCTACAAACCCTTTTGAGAATCTCATTCAATTAACAAGAATCCACCTAGAAACAATACTCAAGAAACACATACACAGGAAAAAAAATGTGCTTTTTATCTCATTGCATTGGAAATTGTTCTACACACAGTTGCTAAAACATCAATGACAGGGAATTATGGTTTCCTCACAGCTGTAAAAAGGCTGTACACTTTTTTGGAATAAACCAATACATCATATTTGACATTGCTGCAATGTCAGTGTTTCTTCTTAATGGCAGTAAGAGGTAAAATCCTGATTCACAAAATCTCTGATAGCAAATGGAGTCTGAGCTCCTGTAGCTCACAGTATCTCATATGGAGCACCCATCAAGAAATACCAAAATTCATATTACATCATTGTCCTCGAGTCTATGAGATTATCTTTATTAATTTCATATTATCAAGGTTATCTACATCAGCAATTTGTTTCCATTTTAATTTCATCGAGACAAAGAGTGACCTTCATAATAAATAAGCCTTCTGCAGAGTTTCTATAGATTTTTTGTCCCTAGAAACACTCAAGACTTTGTCAGTCTCACCTCCAGTATTAGAAAATTCAGATTTCTATCTAAATGAGCCACCTCATTTAGAATAATAGCTCGATAAAAACAAAACAAAACAAAACAAAAAAACCCACTGTTTTCAATAGTATCTCTGATAGCAAATTCAACATTTCAATCAAAAGGTTTGCCCCATTTTTGTGATGAAGATATGAGACATTATAAAGCTAGTCCTGGAATGAACTTCCCACATCCAATTTGTTCTAAGAAGGGACTTTCTTTTCTCTTAAAAAATTTAAAAGAATTAACCAAATCAAATTTCTTCTCAATCTCTTCTCTGGATTGCCAACAAACTTCTCTAGTAGGAAAGAACTTCATGGTGTGCTCCTGTATCTTGACAAAGGTTTACTGAAAAGGCACTGATTCGAGTTCTTGGCTCTGAGGAAGCTGAAGACTTTCACAGCAGTGGGAAGACCTCTTTGGGGATTGCTGGAAGGGCTGTTGACACTAACACAAGCGCATGTAAAAAGGCTGACATGTGGAGCATCTTTCCTCAGTGAAGCAGCAGAAGCTGAGATAGTGCCAACATCTCGGCTCCTCCATCTGTGCAGAGAATACCAAGACTCCCCATCCAATCCAAGTTGTGCTTGGCATTGAAATGTGCACCATCTTAAAGATATCAATGGCCTAAATGGTTTCCAAGGAGGGCTCACCAAAAAGGAATATTTCTTTGGTGTAATAAGCCTCCTTTCAAAGGGCAAGATCAGGAGCTGGCTGTACTGAGAGACAAAAGATTTTCCCCAGGCACATGCTGGAGGAAGACAGTGCACCATCTGTGATCCCCTAAGACCCTTCCATGGCTTTCAGGGGGTCACAGACCACAGGATAAGACTCTTGCACTGCTCCTTCTCTTTGCAACAGCCCTATTTCTCTTTGGTATTGGGCCTAACAGGAGAAATTTACTGCTTCTAGCACTCAAAGCGAAAAATAGCACCCAAAATGTTAGTGTCATATAGTGCCTCCCGAGACTGCACTGCAGCCATTCAAGCTTGAAATCTTTCCATTCCAGTGTCTCCAGACTCCTCCTAAGTTAGTGGGTAGCTTTCTTCTTTACTCTCAAATTGTATTTGTCATTCCTATTCAGTGAGCACCTATTTATCGAGCACTTATTAGTGACTATATGTTAAACACCGTGCTAGGCATTGGATATACAGCAGTGAGCAAAATAGACATCACCTTATCTTCAAAAGTATGTATTCTAGCACAAAATATTTACCAAAAAAAACCCCTAGTACTTAAATTAGACATCATTTCTTAATCTATTTTTCTCCCATAATGCCATCAAAGTACCATTACAGTTTGACATGAAACTCAGACCAAAAAAAGAGAATATTTTTGTATAGTTATTTTGTATGCAGTTTTAAAATTCAGTTGTTTATGATATTTCAACAAATGTGTGTGTGTGTGTGTAAGTTCAGAATTGTAGACAACTTCTGTGCTATAGTTGAGTTTGGGATTGATCAGAATATTTCAAAAAGGTTGCAGTTTTCCAAGAGTCCTTTGTCTCATTGGTTTCTGTGTTCACAGATGTCTTCATGCAACTTCCAAGGTTTTAGCTATTAGCTTCTTCTTTCAAAAGTGGTGATCAGGGTAGCAACAATCTAATGGATTTCTCTGGCTAATCAGAGAATGAGGTGGAATATCTTTATACTGAACAGAAGCTGATCTCTCAGAGTAATTTTTTCACTCCTGTTCTTTTTCTTCTTGATACTGCAAAATCATCCCAATATTAGTCATTCACCTAATAAAAACTTATGATTTCTCAACTTCAGAATAAAAATAAAATCTTCAACATGAAATTATAAGCAAAGTAATGTCAAGGAACCACAAAATTTTTTATTATCTTTAACAAAACACCTACATATTCTAGAGAAGGAAAAAAAAAAAAAATGTGTTCTCTCCAAAGATGTGCTTCCCTGTGAAAAAATTTTCCACAGAAGGAACAAAATAGAAATACCACATGAGCATTTCTCTTAAGCGGCCTATATTTATAGTTTATTTATTTATTTATTTATTTGACCTGTCAGGCAGAGTTTATAAAATATTTGAGCAAGGAACTTCTGAGTATAACCCAGGGTATACAGTATTTGGATTAGATATCATCTGAGAAACACCAAAGCAACTCACCTAAAAATATTTTCCATATCAATTGCCATATATTATGCTTAAATTCCAACCATTTGGCATAAAGGCTCTAGTCATCCCCTAGTAATATGAAACAGAAATTTTATCTGGAAGTGTTTAATTCACTAAAGGGTGACACAGTTGTGGTAATTCGTCTGAGACTTTCCTAGTCTCTTTGGAAACATGAAAACAGACAGAACCTTGAGGGAACAAGATGTGGAAGGAAAGGCAAGCTCTGATGAGGAAAGGTGACAATGTCCTGGAATACAGGGAATGCAGGCTGAGCAGAAGGACCTCACATAGGCACAGGATGTGTTGTACTTAACTCTGTGAAGGAAAGAAAGCAAAGGGAAGCAGGTAATACAGAGCAGTAAAACCAAGTCAAACCTCAGACTCACAAGATATAACTTCTAGGTCCAATGCTAGGATTCAACTTTGGATAAGTCACTTCATTGCTGTGTTAATCAGCTACTGCTACAACAATGCCGTGTAACAAATCACTCCACAACTCTGACTTATAATAATAAGGAAGTTAGCTTGAGTTTGACTGATCTAGGCTGGGCTTGGCTATGCTTAGCTCTAAGCTGCAGAGAGGCCTAAGAATGATCCACGTGTCTCATCCTCCTTAGACCAATGGCTACCTGATGTTTCTTTCTTATGGCAAAATGCAGGATTCTAAGAGAGAAAGCAAAATCATATAAGAACATTTCAAACCTCTGCCACACCTTGCTTGCTAACATCCCTTTAGTCAAAGAAAACCATGTGCTTAAGCCCAAGGACAAGGAGTTAGATTCTTCTGCTTACTGAAAAGTCATGACAACCCTGTTGATATGATATTGCTACAGCTGTGCTGTGCTTAGTTGTATCTGACTCTCTGCGACCCCATGGACTATAGCCCATCATGCTCCTGGGATGGGAGCCTGTCTAAGGGATCAGGGAAGTGCCATGATATTGCTATAGAGAGGGGAGAAATCGAGACCAGCAACTCTGTCTACCATAGCACTCTAGACTTTTAGTGTCCACTACTATATGATGAGGAAGTTGGGTTAGGTCAATGTTTAAACATATTGACCTAACACTGGTCTAGTGACCACTGCATTAGAGACACCTGGGAAAACATTCAAAGTATTAGATTCCCCAGAGTTGGCTGAGATCCTGAAAATCATATTTTCCTACTGCCCCCTTACTAGGTGATTCTACTGCATAACCATGGGCTAGATGGTCTCCAAGACCATTAGTAACTTTTAAAGTTAATGACAAACTTAATTTACAATAAAGTTTATGTAGGGCTTACCTAGGTGCAAACGTAGAGTGGCAGATGACCTGCACAAGTGATGCTGCCTATCTGACAATGCAACTGATATAACCCATGAGCCCCAGATTTCTGCCCCCTTCAGTCTTTCCTCTATGTACAATAGAAGCCTCCAGTAAGTGAGGCAAACCGCACTTCCCATTTTTAAAGATCAACAACTGCTCTCCCCTTCTTGCCCTTTACTCACAATGTAAATCAGGTTTTCCTGCCCTCCTATCAAAAGCAGACTCAGTGGCTTCCTCAGGATCCTTTCCTGCACTCAGTGCTACATCAAGGCCACAATGGGACTGCAATATTTTTCAGTCACTTGCCTACAAAGAGATCTGTCCATTAAGCTAGGCAATATGACAATTCTCATTTTTTGAATTCTTGTATTTTTCAGTTAGATGACAGGCTAAAGAGGAAATGTCCAAATTGAGATGAGAGGTAAAAGAGAGCTTCTTTTCCTGGGTCTTAGAAAAAAAGATAAATGTAGAAATGAATTTCTCATCTAATTATTCATTTCTGTTTATATATTCTTTAATGATATGTTTCTATGGTTACCAGCGTTGTTAAACGTTGCCTGTGTTTCATTTTGCTTTTATGCTATTTGAGGTAGTATGCCAGCAGAAGAGGTTCACTTGTAAATGAAAGATGTGATTTAGGCATGTATTTGATCCAAGGTTGCATGTTCTCGTGAAGGAGATAGTGACCGTGACATTATTTTATGTTTATATAGTTCTGTGTAGTTTTTCTATTAATGTTCTGTGAGTATCCCAGGGACTAAGAAGGAAGAAAGAAAGGAAGAAGGAAGAGAGAGAAGGAGGGAGGGATGGAGGAAGAACCATATAGATATTAAATTCATGCATACATATCAGAACCATATATATATGTATATACACACACATATATAGTATATATCTATCCATATATATAGTACACATCGGTACTGTATATATTTGTGTGTGTATATATATATGATGGCATTGATTTGGCAAGACTGCCAAGTAGGTGAGGTTGTTTTTCACCTGCCCCATCCTTCCTTTCTCCCCACACCATCCCCCTCCTCTATCCCACATGTACATGTCAAAAGCCAAAGCTTTCTTTGAAAAAATGAGTCAAACACTCAATTACTTTACCTCAGTGTGAAATCTACTCAGTGTCACCTGTTAGTAGCTTTCCTGCCTTTGGAATCCTAGTTCTCACTGAGAAATAAACAGCTCTGTCTCCTGCCAAAACAATGTCAGGCATCCAGCTCATGCAAGAATGGGGGGACATAGCCTCAGAAAGTGGCCTCCAGAGGGCTGCACACTTGTACCTCAGCCCTATGGCATCAGACCACTCTTTTCTATGAAGGTTGAAATATCAACTTGCAGATACATAGATGGGAGGGAGATTCAAGAGGGAGGAGACATATATATACCTATGACTGATTCGTGTTGATGTACAGCAGAAACCAACACATGTTGTAAAATAATTATCGTCCAACTAAAAATAAAATGAAAATGAGTGGCATCATATCGAACAAGAAAATAATCCTCAGCCACTCCTGAGAAATATTTATTTAAGCACTCTTCTTCAGAAATATATATATATATACATATAATATATATATATATTTTTTTTCATGGTGCTGGTTTGGTTTTGCAGTAATATCCATAGATGATAAAATAGAGTCAGCTTTTCCTTTTCTTTTTTCTCTCCTAAAAAGCTTTTTGGATTTCCGACAGTTATTAGGGGAGAAAAAAAGTGACCTCTAAATTTCTTTTCATTTTCCTTCATTTGAGAATGATGTGAGTTTCAGAGATCTAAGGCAATTTGAGACTTCTTTTACTTGAACAAATTTAGGTATAACTATTTAATTCCCCCAAATCCTGTGGCTATTCTGCTAGGTGGCCATGAGATTATTTTATTTACATAGAGGCTTTGCCTTCCAGTTCAAATTTGTGAACATGTGGATTCCTTCTTTGTTTTTGTTTGCATCTGAAAATCAAAAATTGCTATGAGCAAAAACAATTTTAGAGGAGTTTATGGTTATTTTTTATATTTCCCATAGATTTTATGGGTTATTGATTTATAAGCTTGCAGAGAAATTGAGGTCACTGTTTTTTTTAGCAGTTGGAAATGTGGAATAACTATTCCATGAAATCATGAAATTTTTTAAGCTATGTTCACCCAGGTATGAGATAATCTGTAAAATGCAAAGCTTTTAATGTTTTTATTTATATTCAGCCATCCTTTGGATGGTATTGCACAGCAATTAAAAATAGATTCTCCCTTTTCTTGAATTCATATGATTGTACTTTCCTCACTAATTTGTGAAGATTGTCTGTTCTACTTGGGCTACAGTTCCTGGTGGAATTATTTTCTTTTTCATAATTTCCCCTCTTCCAAATAATGAGACCTTGGCATTTCAAATGTCAGCCTCTAACGTGTGGCGTGATATACTTTTTCTCAGGATCACAAAGTAACTGTTGAACGAATCTATTTTTATCCAAGAAAAGCACAGGTGCTATTTCATACAGCACAGTCTAAACTAGGAGTCAACAGCCTATGAGAGACAAAAACCTCCAGAAGACCTTAGGAGAACTATTTCAAGCCCAACCCTAAAGGGATGGAAAACATCATAACTAACATGGCAAGTCTTCATTTCATTTATCTTTCATTAGATAGAGGTTGGCCCGCTTTAATATTAACATATGACACAAAGCAGACAGAAATATTTTGACTGGACACAGGTAACCTGGAATACAGTGGCAGGTCTCTTGAAGATAGCACTGCATTTCTTTTTACATCACTGGAAGCTGGATTTTGTTACTGTTGTCACAGAGTGTGTTGGTATGCATATATTCTCGGAAGTGTCTATGCATGTGTATGTCATACACTGTGACAGGTCTGTTGCATTTGATGTAATTATCCCCCTCCTGAGATTTCCCAATGATAATAAGTCATATATAGGAGGACTCCATGGACTATAACCCTCCGGGCTCCTCTGTCCATGGGATTCTCCAGGCAAGAATATTGGAGTGGGCAGCCATATCCTTCTCCAGGGGATCTTCCCGACCCAGGGATCAAAACCATATTGCAGGCAGATTCTTTACCATCTGAGCCACCTGGGAAGCCCATATAGAAGGACACTTGCCCCATATTAATCATCTTCCTGCAACCTGTTGTCCTCTAAACTATAAGGCCCTCTGTGAGGAGCTACAGCCCAGAAAAGATTAATGAAAGGCAAATTAAAGATATAAGAATGAAAAAGAATAGGTGTATGGTACCCAGGCAAGGGTGAAACTTGAGGGAGAAAAGAAATTACCAGGATGAGAAGTCCACCCAAAGTCTATTACTTTGAGTACTAGACTCCAACACAATAAAGACACATCTCTACTTGACATTGTGATCCCTATTACTGGATTCCAACATCAAAATCCCTCCTAGGTCCTCCAGGGCCATGGAGTTATTAGCTCCCAAGACAAGTAGTTCTTTCATTGGAAGGCTCTGCTAAAACATTTTCCCCTTCTACTAAGGGTTCTCATATTTATAATCCTATCTTAATGCCAAATGGGGCTACAGACTTCATTGATGAGCCCACATGGCATAAATGGCTCAGAACACAGGCTCTGACTGATACACAACTAGCTTGAATCCCAACTCTGTCACAAAGTAGCCATGTGAACTACTGCATGTTATAACAGAAAGAGTGAGGTTTTCTCATCTGTAAAGTGGGATGATAATGCTTATTTTTCAGTGCTGACTCAACAAATAGAATAATTTATCTACAGCACTCAGCCAAGGTACAGTGAACATATTCAAATAATAAAAATATGTTTTCCATATTTATCAACGAATTAAACAAAAATCTACATAGGCAGAGTCCAAGAGCAGGTTGCACTCTGGTGGCAGAGTCAGTTCATATAACTGACGTTTTGTTCCCAAGTTAAACATCTTTGGATTCTTTCAACTTCTTCTACAATATGCCTTTTCTTCAAGGACGTCCTTGACTTTTTCACTCAAAATTATCTTTCATAGTGGCCCAAGAGACAAATATATATATATGCAAAAAGCAGTACAAGCCTGGAAACCCCATTACCAAGTTCTTGTCCCCATATCACCATTAATCAGCTGTGAAACACCAGTCAAGAAATATAATCAAAAAACCACATACATAGAATAGGGAAAGGAATATCTAGTTTCATACAGCTAAACGAAGCATAGAGATGAACACACAACAACATAAAGGGTTCCAAACCATGGTGGCATCCACCACTGAATACAGGAGCTAAAGCTCATTAGTAATACCCAGTAATGAAATAATTACCTGTAATACAGCTATGTATTCATGTGATACCTTTTGGTGATTCATTTTAAGTCATCAAGAATAAAAGCTCTGTGGCATCCTAAACAGTCTGGAGGCTGCTGAAACCCACACTTGTAGCTCTGAGTTTCTATCAGCTGGTGTTTCTCTAATGGGCATGTAGAAAATTATTCAGGGTCTTTAGTACAGAACATACTTTATATTCTATTTACAAATTATTTGTGCTTTGCCATTAAATAAGTTAGACCAACCCAAGCACATTATTGACTTCCCCATTAAGAAGCCTTTCATTTAATTTCTGTAAATGTTTCTCTTTGAGAAAGGCATGCTAATTGATAGTATACCCTAAATCTAATCAGCAGTCTGTGGACAAAACACTCCTACTGTGGCCAGTAGGAGTGAAGGATGAATACTCTATGTTAGGATTATTGTTGTGAAGAGGAACTTGACCTGGTTTAGTCTTAATGTGATCCATTTATTTCTTTGTTAGCATCAGAGTCAAATTATCCTTGTCTTTGATGACAGAAATAAAACAGTCATGAAAAAAGGAAATGAAAGCAATACTTGATCTTATAATTCTAGGAAATAATCTATTTGCAAAGATAAAAATTCTCTCAGTGTAAGAGAAAGCACTAGTTTCAGAGACTTGTGTTCTTGTCTTACTTCCATCTCTAATTTTGTGACTGCAAGTGAGTCACCAGAACTAAGAGCCTCAGTTTCCTTGGTTATAAAGTTGAATGATCTTAAAATAATATCTTACATCCCTTCTATCTCTTTTGTTTCATGCTGAAGAGGCATGGAAATAAAATTTTACTATGAAATATAAATGATTAAAAACAAATACAGGTTAAATTTTGGCCACTAAGTGCTCAAGTTATTCAGCTAATGGAGGCATATATATAATCAAAACCTTAACCCTAACCAGACTGGACAGTGAACAGTGGAATACATTTACACACACAATATGTGGATACATATACATATATAGTTACATGTTCTAAAATCCTAAAACACTCACATACAGTGCAAAACTAAGGAAATATTTCATAATTTAAAATGGTAGTTCTTGTGACTGTTTTAAACAAGACAGGTTACAAAGTAGAGAATTCAAAACTGCTATATAAAAATGTGCTTTCCTTGGTACAA
>SJYQ01001463.1:329271-344857 GCA_006410935.1 Redunca redunca
AGTAACCTGTTCATATAATATTTGGTAATTTCCAGAAAACACAAATAAAACTTTAAATACTTATATTTAAACTGCATGAAGATATTTTCAATGTTCATATCACTGAGCTAATAGATGTAATGGAAAAGCTGCCAATTATTCCTTTATACTAGAAAAATACACAACTTACAATGAAGGTTGCTTAATAAAACAACTCTCATAAACCCAAGGTAATATTTGTGCATTAAAATATTGATTATCAGGGCAGGGCAAACTATTATATATTTTATTCTAACATATCATTATATTAATAAAATTATCATTAAAATCTCAATCCTGGCTAGTTTCTAAATGATACTATGAAGCAGTTTATAGGTAAGTCTCAAGGCAAAATATTCTGCTCCTTAAGAAAATCTACTCTTTAGGTTAAATCTAAATTTCAAAAAAGTTGAAGTCTTTCGAATTAAATTCATATATATTCAAAAAGGATTAAGTTTGAAAAATATTGCTCAACAATTTTATTTTTCTGTTCTCTAGAAAATCCTAGGTATCATTCCAAATTTCATCATTATTAATATAATAACAAAGAGCCATATTAACCACTAAGGACTAAAGGCTCCCATCTCAATCATTTATAGCTTTCAAATACAGCATTGGTTCCTTTGAATCTAATAGTGTCAACTGAAGATAAAACAATACAATCATAGTATTCATCCACTAGGGTGAATCCACTTACTTAGATGGACTTTAGGAAAATTAAAGCAGAAGATATCTAAAAACATTTATCACACTGCTAAATGAGAAGTTAATTCATCTTAAAATATCTTTTTTCTTTACTTTTTTTAAATAATACATAAGACTTAGTAGAAAAAATGGATTATGAGAGAGATTCCACTTTTCCTTCAATAGTGTTTGTGTATTAAGGTAAACTAACGACTACAACAAACAACTCCAGGGACTCCCTGGTGGATCCATGGTAAAGAATCCACCTGCCAAAGCAGGAGACATGGGTTCAATCCCTGGTCCGGGAAGATCCCACATGCCACGGAGCAACTAAGTCCATGCGCCATAACTACTGAGCCTGGAGGACTCATCTACTTAGCCCATGCACCCCAGAGCCTGTGCTCCTCAACAAGAGAAGCGACCACGAGGATAAGCCGGCACACCGCAACTAGAGAGTAGCCCCCGCGCGCTGCAACTAGACAAGAGCCCCCACAGCAGCAGAGACCCAGCACAGCCCCAAACAAAATAAATACATACCTTATTTTTTAAAAACCTCCAAAATTCTAGTAACTTTATTAATTAATTAATGTTGATTTCTCACTTACAGTACAGTCCAATGTGGGTGTTCCTGGCTGATTGTCCTCCAGTCAGCAACAGGAGAACCCCTACTCCTTCCATCTGTATCTTCATCCACATCCTGGGAGTCTTCCTCTCCAGGTAGCTGATAAGGAAAGAAAATAGAAGATCATACTAGGCAAGTGTTATGGGCTAAATTTTGAAAGAATATCATTCCTGCCTACACTCCATTGGCCCGCACTCAGCCACATGGCCACACCTAACTACAAGGGAAAATGCCTAACCAGGTGTCCAGGAGATGGGTAGGTAGGTAGATAAATAGATCTATATGTGTTCTAAAGTTCTGCAGCACTCACATATACTGCAAAACTAAATTAAATACTTCAGAATTTAAGATGATATGTCTATTATGGCTGTTTTAAACACAAGGATAAAGCTGAGGAAATAAAAACATAATTTTCCAAAGAGAATGTGAAATATAATATTTGAAAACCTAATTCTAAATTCTATAAAATTAAAAAGCTGTTAATCCTTAGAAAAGTCACTTATGCCTCTCCAAGTCACTTAAGCCATCCGCAATTCAGTGAATTGAACTGGAAAATTCCCAAGATTCCTTCCAGATTTAATCCTGTAAGTAAAGCAATTCACTGCAATTATGGGCAACCCCGATAATGGGAACATTAAAGGAATAATTTGATAATAATCTATAATAACTTTATCACATTTTCTAATTAGCAGTGACAGGAATTCTACTCACTGAACCACCATCATTGGACACATAGTTAAAAGGTTACAATTTATCCAAATCCTCCAGCAAAAAAAAGTGGGGGCGGGGGGTGGGGGGTGGGATTTCATAATCCCATCATCCTGGAAATGTCTGAGGTTTATGGTTACTGCAAGATTTATCCTGGGCGCTTTAAGTCCTCTTAAAAATTTACCAGGAAGAATCAACCCACTTGGATTTAGAAGAAGGAGATAAATTTTGTTTCTTTTCTTTTTCGCTAGTCATCTTTTTCAGCTACTTTGATTGCTTTTCCTTTATTCTTGATAGAGTATCTCTCTTTCCTATCTCTCCAGGTCTTTCTTGGTTTACAATTGTCCTGGGCAAGTTGATTTCTGAAGTAGCAAATGCTCTTTTTTGCTTAGCTAAAGTGTAAGGAGAAATTACTATGCTACTGTTTGTAGAGGAAGTGAGCTGCCCACATACACTCTTGGTTTGTGTAACTATAAGCCTTAAAACTTGATAACATGAAGATAACAATAGAGAATTATTAGGACTTCCAAATGTGAACACCTAATTTCAAAACTTTTTGTGTAGCAGCAAAGAAAGCAAAATTAATAGCAATACACACAACAGCAGGCCTGCAAACTGCTCCCCAATGCAAACTTCTCCCCACGCAGACTGCTCCCCATGCAAACAATCCCCATGATTGCGCTCCCCATTCTCTGCATAGGTGAGACATTTATTGACATCAGAAAACCTCACACATTGGGAAAGAATGACACAACTGCAGAAAATTCTTGTCAAGTTAAAAACGACCATTTGAAATCTGCCTTCATTTTCAGTGCACTTACATTTTTTTTTTTACAAGCTTCAATTTCTCATCTCTATTTTCAAAACCAAGGAAAATCTTTGACTGGTGGTAAAAAGTAAATCAAAATTTATATTTTAATATTATCATTATTATAAAATATCCCAGTTAAAAAAATTCTTTTCATTTAAAATCTTCAGTTACAAACAAAAAATACCAATGAAGGTATGGAGAAGAGAAAACTCTTCTACACTGCTAGTGGAAATGTAAATTGGTGCAGCCACCATGGAGAAAACTAAAAGTTGCCATATGATTTAGCAATGCCACTCCTGGGCATATATCCAAGCAAAGCTACAATTCAAAGAGATACATCCACCCCCTATGCTCATAGCAGCATTATTCACAACAGCCTTAACATGGAAGCAAACTAAATGTCCATCATCAGATGAATGGATAAAGATGTGGTACATATATACAATGGAATACTACTTGGCCATAAAAAATAATGAAATAATGCCATTTGCAGCAATATCAGTGGACCTAGAGATTGTAATATTAAGTGAAGTAAGTCAGAAAGAGAAAGCAAATACCGTATGATATCACTAATGTCTGGAATCTAAAATATGACTCAGGACTTCCCTGGTGGCTCAGTGGTGAGAAAATCCACCTGTCAGTGCCAGAGACATGAGTTCAATCCCTGGTCCAGGAAGATCCCACAAGCTATGGAGGAACTAAGCGCATGTGCCAAAACTATCGAGCCTGTGCTCCAGAGCCCAGGAGGCCAAAGTACTGAGCCCACACGCCACAACTATTGAACTCCACGAACACTGGAGCCCATGCTTTGCAACAAGAGAAGCCACCACAGTGAGAAGCCTGCACACAGAAACTAGGGTACCCTCTTTTCTCCACAACTAGAGAAAATGGAGACAGCTGTCTTCATGTAGCAATAAAGACACAGCACAGCCAAAATTAAATAAATAAATTATATATTACCGCTAAGTCGCTTCAGTCGTGTCTGACTCTGTGTGACAGGCTCCCCCGTCCCTGAGATTCTCCAGGCAAGAACACTGGAGTGGGTTACCATTTCCTTCTCCAGTGCATGAAAGTGAAAAGTGAAAATGAAGTTGCTCAGTTGTGTCTGACTCTTCGCGACCCCATGGACTGCAGCCTACCAGGCTCCCCATCCATGGGATTTTCCAGGCAGGAGTACTGGAGTGGGGTGCCATTGCCTTCTCATATATATATATGACACAAATGAACTTGTCTATTAAACAGAAACAGACTCACATGGAGAATAGACCTGTGATTGCTGGGGGAGGAAGGTGCAGGGAGGAATGGATTGGGAGTTTGGGATTAGCAGATGTGAACTATTATAATAGTGAATGGATAAACAGCAAGGTCCTACTGTATAACACAGAGAACTATATTCAATATCCTGTGATAGGCCACAGTGGAAAAGAAAATGGAAAAAAGTGTATATGTACATATAGATATATAAGTGAATCACTTTACTGTCCAGCAGAAATACAACATTGTAAATCAACTATGTGCTTACTCACTAAGCCATTGCTCACTCTTTGTGACTCCATGGACTGTAACCCGCCAGGCTCCTCTGTCCATGGAGTTTTCCAGGGAAGAATACTGGAGTGGTTGCCATTTCCTTTTCCAGGGGATCTTCCCCACCCAGGGATCAAACACATCTCCTACAGCTCCTGCATCGTAGGCAGATTCTTTACCACCAGTGTCACCTACTTCAATAAAATATTTTTTTTAATGGACATAGATTGCTCATGAAAAACAAGCCCAATTCTAAGTTATTACTGCCATCACAAAATCAAACCCTGACATTTTGGTGACCAACCAAAAACAATAAAAAATTCCCACTATTTTAAATAATAATAATTATAGTAATAAGTATTTTAAAGCTAAATTTTTCTAGACTACTTCACAAATTAGTCAACAATATACCAGAAATGTTACATATGTGTGTGTACATTTATATTTTAAATATGTGTTTAAAACTTTAGATGTAAATACATGTTTAAAATTACATTGTAATATTTCTTCTTGGGGCTGTAGTAATTTCATCTGAGAAAGTGTCTCCGTTGAAAGTTCAATTTTATTCTTACACACTCTGCTCACTCACTTCTTTACTCATCTTCAAGACTGAGAGCAGAAGCCTCAAAAGAACCCCAATTCTACTGACTCTGAGTGGAGAGAGAGGGAGGGTATATACTCCAGCATATACCCTCCTGAGTGGAGAACACTGTGAAAGCCTGCATGCCATGTCTTGAGCATTCAGCCGAGAGCACAGTGCCTTAAACAAGCAGATCAAACTGTCATGAAAACCACTCTTCTGCCACTTGCAAAAAAAACGCTGGGGTAGGCTCTTGGGCACGAGTCTTCCTGTCCTGCTGTGCGATGGCTTAAAGGCAAAGCTATTCTGCCAGCATCACTTAAGCTGCCAGCAATTGGAAGAGAAGTGGGATGGAGAGAATGTTTCCTTTTGTCTTGGCCTTACTGGGATACTGTTAATACCTTTCTGGGAGCAAAGTAGAGGATTAAATACCTTCACTAAAATTATTTGATTCAGAATTTAAAGCAACATATCCTTCACCAAGATATTCAGAGAGACTGCCAGAAAGGCTATTTGGATGTTAGGAAGTGTTATGAGCTGAACCATGTCCCCTGCAAAATTCATATGCTAGGCCTAACCCCAAGCTGTAGATGGTGACTGTATTTACAAATAGGGTCTTTAAAAAGGTAATTAAGTTAAAATGAGTTATTTAAATGGGATTTAATCCAATATAAAGCCTTTGACTGTGTGGATCACAACAAACTGTGGAAAGCTCTTAAAGAGATGGGAATACCAGACCATCTTACCTATCTCCTGAGAAACCTGTTGGCTGGTCAAAAAGCAACAGTTAAAACCGGACTGGTTCAAAATTGGGAAAGGAGTACGACAGGGCTGTCTGTTGTCTCCCTGTTTGTTTAACTCATACGCTGAGCACATTATGAGAAATGCCCAGCTGGATGAGTTATAAGCTGGAATCAAGATAAGTGGGAGAAATGTCAACAACCTCAGATATGCAGATGATACCACTCTAATGGCAGAAAGTGAAGAGGAACTAAAAAGCCTCTTGATGAGGATGAAAGAGGAGAGTGAAAAGACTGGCTTAAACCTCAACATTCAAAAAGCTAAGATCATGGCATCCAGTCCCAACACTTCATGGCAAATAGACAGGGAATTTGACTCCTAAATCATTGCAGAAGGTGACTTCAGCCATGAAATTAAAAGACGCTAGCTCCTTGGAAGAAAAGCTATGATAAACCTAGACAGCATATGAAAAAACAGAAACATCACTTTGCCAACAAAGGCCCATATAGTCAAAACTATGGTTTTTCTAGCAGTCATGTACAGACGTGAGAGCTGGTTCATAAAGAAGGCTAAGTGCCAAAAATTGATGCCTTCGAACTGTCGTGCTGGGAAAGACTCCTGAGAGTCCCTTGGACAGCAAGGAGATCAAACCAGTCAACCCTAAAGGAAATCAACCTTGAATACTTGTTGGAAGGGCTAATGCTGGAGCGGAAGTTCCAGTATTTTGGACATCTGATGTAAACAGCCAACTCGTTGGGAAAATCCCTGATGTTTAGAAAGATGGAGGGCAGAAGGATAAGAGGGTGTCAGAGGATGACATGGCTGGATGGCATCACTATGCAATTGATATGAATTTGGGCAAACTCCAGAAAGTGGTGAGGGACAGGGAGGCCTGGAGTGCTGCAGCCCATGGGGTTACAAAGGGTCAGACATGACTGGGTGACTGAACACCAGCAATCCAATATGACCAGTGTAAGAGGAGATTAGAATACAGACACACACAGAGGGAAGAACATGTGAAGTCACAGGGGAAGGCACCTGGCCATCTACTAGCCAAAGAGAGAGGTCTAAAAAGAAATCAACCCTGCAGACACCTGGATCTCAGATTTTAGCCACTGAAACTGTGATAAAATAAATTTATATTGTTTCAGCCACCTAGTCTGTGAAACTTTGTTATGGCAGCCCTAGCAAACTCACACAGGAACTAGGAGCCTACAAAAGGCAGTGAAAGCAGATCAACACCTTAGAACTGAGATCTAGAACACCTTCCTTCTTCAGCACCTCACTCCACACGAATCCAGGTACAACTACTTACCTTCTTCGTCTGGACAGGCCATCCCAGAATTAGTTGCACCAATAAATATATTCCAGCATATTCCATGTTCCAGCAATGAACAATGAAGCATGAAGCTGGAGAAAATATTCTCCGACCCAATATAAAGGATATTTATTTTTGTTGGAAGACCAGAACCTGGTACCTAAACAGCTTGAGGTTCTTAATCCACATTTCTGAATTCCAGATCTGCTGCCTGCATTGCCCTTTGTAAGCCTTCCATCGTCACATCCAGGCCTCAGCATCCCGACCTGCTGCACTCTCAGAATCCACTGCTTCATAATCCATGGCTACCTCCATCTAATTGCTGGCTCTGGATTTGGCATCACAATCATATTCTTTGTTCCCCTTCCAGTTCTTCACACCTGTGAAGGACAGTCTTGTGGACAAGTTCTTTCCTTCAGCCATTCAGAAATTTGCCCCACAACAAATTTAAGTTGTAAGTTAGAAAACTGATCATAGAGGCCATTTGGAGCCACTGAGGAATGAAGTGGGATATCAACAAGTTAGATTCAGTCTCTCAGTTTAAAGTCAACTCCTTACTGAGTTTAATATTATCCTAAAACTTGTTTAACAATACACTATCCTGGTAATACGGAGAAGGTGATGGCACCCCACTCCAGTACTCTTCCCTGGAAAATCCCATGGACGGAGGAGCCTGGTACGCTGCAGTCCATGGGGTCGTGAAGAGTTGGACAAGACTGAGCGACTTCACTTTCACTTTTCACTTTCATGCATTGGAGAAGAAAATGGCAACCCACTCCAGTGTTCTTGCCTGGAGAATCCCAGGGACAGGGGAGCCTGGTGGGCTGCCATCTATGGGGTCGCACAGAGTCAGACATGACTGAAGCAACTTAGCAGCAGCAGCAGCATGCCAGTAATAATAAAGTTGCTGTTTGTTAAATGATTTTCTTTGTTGGAAACTTCAAATCTATTATTTTTCCTTATTGGTTGTTGACACTCTGAGTTGTCAGGGGAAAAACTATTCCTATAAGTATATATGAATTTTTATAATATTCTTTTATGCTATTTTCAGAAAAATGAGATAACTATAGACAGTTCCACTTTTTATTCAATTGTTAAAGCTTGTTAGAAGGAAAAGTTGTAGGAAAGGAATAAATTCCTTTTTAAAACTTCACATAACTTCCCTTTTGGTCTGTTTCAAATAGTAATGGACCTTGTTAAAACAGGAAGCTCTGGGTGATGACAAGTTTTATCAAGAATGGTACCATACATGAACAAAGAAAATTTAAAGAAATTCTTAAATAGCTGAATCCATCTCAAATGTCTCAACCATTGTGATCTGCAGGGAAGGAAAGCTTTACTAGGAGGGAACTGAGAAGTTTTTTTTTTATACCTCCAAAAGACTTTGCCAGGTATTAGAAGAAGAAAAATATAGTTTGTCTAGCTTGTCAGGTTATTTATAGACAATACTTAAATCTAGATATTTTAATTACTTTTTTAAAGAACAAATTGCTCATCAGTGTCTGTTCATAAGATAATTATATTAGATTTAAGAATTTGACGTTTCAGACCAAGTTTAAAATAACACCTCAGAAAATAGAATTTTTATTTTTATCTTAAAGCAAGCTCAGTTTAGAGGTGTCTGTTTACAAACTTTCTCCATTTAATTGGTTTTCCTAATATGAAAGAGTATTTCCAGAACTAATTAAAAGTTCATTCTAATGAATATTCAAGACCAAAATGTTATCTCTGCAGTACAGTATATAGATTTTTAAATCATCCATAAAGGTAATTATTTTTTTTTTACATTCTTAAAAAGTCATATATTGTTATTGATGCCAAATGGGTTATTTGCTTTCTCTTAGGCCATGATTGAGGAAGCCATCACCAGAGCAGAATCTTTCTCAGTTATGTACACACCATTTGCAACAAAAATCAGAGCTGATAAAATAGAAAAAGTAAAAGAAGTTTTCACAAAAATTCATCCTGCATACGTGGAGTATATCTACACAGGTAAGAATCAGTATCTTCAAAGTATCAGCTGATACTTTATTTTCATAAAAAACAAATACGGGGATGTTTCTGACTTTTGTTATTTCAGTTTTAAGGATTTTTTTTTTTAATCTGTTGAGTTGAAAGGCTATGGGTTTTCCAGTGGTCATGTATGGATGTGAGAGTTGGACTGTGAAGAAAGCTGCGTGCTGAACAATTGATGCTTTTGAAGTGTGGTGTTGGAGAAGACTCTTGAGAGTCCCTTGGACTGCAAGGAGATCCAACCAGTCCATCCTAACAGAGAACAGTCCTGGGTGCTACAGTCCAAAGAGTTGGATATGACTGAGCGACTGAATTGACTGACTGACTAACAGTGTGATACGGAGGAACTAGTTTTCAAAATTCTGAATTCTTGTGTAGGTAACAAAATGGTTATATGCAATTGCCCAATATATGAAATAGAGAAAGCACCGTGTTTACTAAAATTTTGTTACTCATTTGAAGCAAGAAAGTCAGTGCAACCTTCAATTAGATATCAAGATACCACCCAAATAAAGGCCCTTTACAAAGACACTAGCCTAATAAGAATTGATGCTTTTGAACTGTGGTGTTGGAGAAGACTCTTGAGAGTGCCTTGAACTGCAAGGAGATCCAACTAGTCCATCCTAAAGATCAGTCCTGGGTGTTCAATGGAAGGAGTGATGCTGAGGCTGAAACTCCAACACTTTGGCTACCCCATGCGAACAGTTGACTCATTGGGAAAGACCCTGATGCTGGGAGGGATTGGGGGCAGGAGAAGAAGGGGGACAGAGGATGAGGTGGCTGGATGGCATCACTGACTCGATGCACATGAGTTTGGGTGAACTCCGGGAGTTGGTGATGAACAGCGAGGCCTGGCGTGCTGCAATTCATGGGGTCACAAAGAGTCTGACATGACTGAGTGACTGAACTGAACTGAACTGAGTTGAAATAGAAAGTTATTTCTAGGTTTTATGTAGAGCTAGCCTTATAGGTCTAGTGTAATATCCCTTGTGTCATCGGTCATGTTTCTTTTTTTAAGAGGAGAGGTAACACTTAGAAACTCTAAGATTTTTTTAAAAAAAATGAAGGAGTAACTTGTGTAAAATGTCACCTTTTTTCATATCCTTCATCAGTAGACTAGGTGATTCCAGTATTTTCCTGAAGATGAAATTTTTTTCTCTAGCCCCTTCTCTTTTTATTTTCCTTGCTCCATCTATCTCATACCTCAAATGCCCCTCTTTTTTTTTTTTTAAATGTTCTTCAGCCACTGGTATCCAAAGGAGACCTGGATAGTCAAGTATATACAAAGAACGCAACACTTGTGGTGTTCTTTTTTGCTCTTTTTGTCTCTGGAAGCCAATTGCTTTTATTCATTCAATACTTTCTACTATGTTCCAAATGTTATTCTAATTAAGAATTTTCTTGTATTAAATTAAGAGCCAATCCCTAACGGAGATAGAAATATCTAGTTATCTAAGATACTAAGAGTTGTCAAAAGCTTTTGTTATTGCCAGTTTACTGTCTTTAAATCATTGACTCAAAACAATATTAAAGACCATTTTGTTACTTTCAAAATTAAAAACCCATCAACAATGACTACCATGTTAAGCAAAATCTCTAAGTACATACACCTAATATTATACCTTCCTGTTAAGCCCCCTGCATTCCTTCTGTTGGAGTCAAATCACTGATTTATATGATTAATAACATACTCCATTAGTGATCACTTTTAAGGTGCCAGCTACTCAACATTCATTATCTCATAATCTCATAACTCAAGTGACTAAGATGATTCTCATGTAGAAATGAGAACGGTAATCAGAAGAAACAAACAGTTTTTCCAAAGATGCGCAGAGAACCACCACATCAGTGGCAGCGAGCCTTGGATTTGAATCCATGTCGTCACGTTGGGGTACCTTATTTCCATCTGGTAGAAGCCAAGATGGGACGAAAGCATTAACTTTAGGTCCTATGGAATCTGTTTCTTCCACAATGCCTCAAGCTCTTCAGAAAAAAAGATATTTTAAAAATATAAACTGTAAAACCTTAAGGAACAATGAAAATTTGAAGGCCTAGAAAGAGAAGAAATCACACGCTATAATGACTACTGATGCTGATTTACTTAATTTGAGCATTTTGAGGAGAATAGATAAAAATATTTCAGGACTCACAATTTTTGCTAATTGTTATAAATCACTTATCATTTTGTTATGGATATCTTCAGAGGGTTTTGGGGAGGAGAAGAGTGAAATCAATTATGTCAATCTAGAATCATGGAAAATTAATAAGATTCAGTTATTTCCACATCTGCTCTCAGATCCATTGGTAATGAAGAGGGATTCATTGAGGAGATCACCGATTTGCCAGTTTCTCTACTGGTAGAATAAATTTAGTTATATTTAACCTACTTCACAGAGAAGTTGTGAAGATTAATTAATACTTAGGAAGCACTGTTGCCACCAAGGATTTAAAAACAATAATAACATTAATGAGCCAGATTCATGTCTCATGTGACTCCATCAAACTTGTTATCAAGATGAATTATGATTTGTTGGCAAGGCGATTCATGCTAAAGAATCTTATACTATGAAAGAGAAGATAATTATAAGTTACTGATGGTTGTTTCTATTATTTTATAATTACTAATTGCTGGATTGTGACAGTGCTGTATGAGAACAGAGAGAGAAAAGATGCAGTCTCTGAAGGAGAAGGGGAGGTAGAAAAGGCAGTCTTGAATTTGAAATTTCATAAGGACTGGTTGGGTTCTTTGCTCTGTACGATGGGTACTTTGGGTTGACAGACTGTTATGATAATGACATGCATTAATTACCTCTGTTGCACTGATTAAAGGGTCTCTCCAAAGCTATTGCTGGAATGATGGTGAAACCACTATTACTAACCGTATGTGCAAGTCTTAGTGGCATCTCAAGTAATTCCAAGGTGAGGAAGAGAGGAGGTCAAATGTGGTCTTTAGCTTCTGTATATTTCTCACAAGAGGTGCAGAGTGATGATCTGGGCACGTATCAGTAGCCAAAGGCAGCAGCTAGACAATAAGTCATACAAAGAAAGATAGGGCCTAGAAGAACAGTGTTTTGCTGTGGCAAGCATGCTCAGTCACCACTGACTCTTTGCAGCCCTGTGGACTGTAGCCCACCAGGCTCCTCTGTCCATGGAATTTTCCAGGCAAGAATAGTCAAGTGGACTTGTCATTTCCTCCTCCTCCGAAGATCCTGCCAACCCAGGGATCAAACCCTCACCTTGTGTCTCCTGCATTGGCATGTGGATTTCTTTACCACTGATCCACCTGGGAAGCCCCAGGATTCTCCTTTTATCTGCTTTGATAGAATTTAAGAAGCTTCTGTGTTGCCAAAAATGTATTCAGTTACTTATTTCAACAAATAGTCATACAGTGTAACTGGACAGTTACATAGCAAATATGTACAAACATAAGAATTTTTTTAACCTACACATGTTTGCCTTTGATCTGCCCAGAGCCAAAAACGTATTCTCTCCCACGCCATGGGAAACAATCCCATCCAATCACTTCTAAGATTTAGATTCTCCTCAGTAATTATCTGATCCAGTTCACCATTTTTCCCCCTTTCCATGGGACTTTCTTCTCCTTCTCCTCTGGTTTCAACACTCTTGCTTGTGCGAGTGTGCCCAGTCACCTCAGTCGTGTCTGACTCATGTGATTCCCTGCACTGTAGCCCGACAGGCTGGCTCCTCTGTCCATGAGATTCTTCAGGCTAAAATACTGGAACGGGTTGCCATGCCCTCCTTCAGAGGATCTTCCCAACCCAGAGATCTACTCTACGTCTCCTGTATTGCAGGTGGATTCTTTACCTGCTAAGCCCCCAGGGAAGCCCAGAAGCCTGATGGCATGTGAGGAAAGAGTCCTCTTCCAAAGTCTGGTGTAGGCTGGCATAGCTGCTGATGACATGGCTAGTGTAACCTGAGACAGTTCTGTTAGTTTGAGCAGGGCCTGATGGGGTCACTTATGTGACCCCATACTGCTTCCTGGTGCAGATTCTTTTTATATGTACACCAGCCACCCTATCACACAAACTGGCCCAGACAAGAGCTACTTTCTAAGATCCCCTCTCCCTGCCAGAATGCTAATTCTAGATCCCACTCTAGAGATTTCCTCTTCTCCCCTGGAGACTGGAAGTCACTTTAGTCCTCTCTCCAACTTGCTGTGTTATTCTTCCATTTCTCTTATCCCTTTTTCTATGCTCCAGAATCCCAAGATCCTCAGGACAAGAAGATCTACAATGGCAATGAGTTGTATATTCAGCTACGTATTTATTCGTCAAACATTTATTAAATACATATATTCCAGACAACATACTAGGTAGTGCTACAATATACCTGACTTTAGTCATTTATACTTCAGGGTGAAAGTTGGACTGTATTTTTCCTCTCTTCTAAAGAATATTTCAATTAAAACCTAAGCTCAAATTGTGGAATGGAAGGCTGATTCTAACTAAAAGAATGGTGGAGGAGAAAACAGATGAAAGAGCAGTTTGGGAATAGAAATCCTTGCCACCAAAAGTGGCAAAGACTAGCTAGTTGTTTACCAAACTATTTTATTTTCCCCCTCCATGCATAACCAGAAGATGTTTCCAGCTTTCTTTACACTTCAGTGAGGTTGGTGACTCAATAACAGACAAGTGTTTGAATATGGATAGAAATAATATATGCCACTCGCAGGCCTGACCCATAAACTTCTGCCATATAGAATTCTTTTTCCCTTGCTACTGACTGAGTGGGTAGAACTGCAGAACTAAAGAAGCTACAAGGCAAAAGAAGCTTGGATCCCTGAATGACCATATGGATGGCAACCCACTGAATACCTATACAAATTAAAAAAAAAAAATTCTCTTGTCTCAGATCATTGATTTGGAGGTTCTCTGTTAAATCAGGTGACTTAACTCTAACAGACTACCTTACAACATAACTAGTAGATGCTTTCCTACTCCATCTACAGTGTACACAATAAATTCATGTGAACTCAGTGGAGAAAGGATAAACATCCCCCCATGTGCAGTCAAACTCACCCTCAGAAACACTCAGTTTGTCTACATTCCCTTCTACCTCCCACTCACTCTTCCTTCCTTGAACAACTACAGGTGGATGTTCTCATACATATGTGTTTGTACCCACTCAAAGGAAAGGAACATTTCAGGAGAGACACAGATGCCCCACAGGAGACAGAACACAATTACGCAGTTTGCATTGCAGCAGGAAAAACTGAGGTCACAAGTAGGAGTTTTAGAAGTCATCTAAATCAACAGTCAACAGATGAAGGTCATAAAATCTGTACCTTGAAGATCTTGGATGAAAAGTCTACCTATCGAAGTTCTACAGGATAAGTAGGTATTGTCATTAAAACTTGGAGACTAGTACATTTAGCTCTCCCAGCAGAGGCTGGCAGACAAACCTCCAACTCAGAAACTCTGCCCAACTCCAGGTCACCTTCAGCAAGCGTACACAGTATTGAGTTCATTACTCTTTGGTCATGTGACAATGCTGTGAGCCCAGTAATAGCTGGCAGAGGTGATGGTGATAAGCAAGAAGAGTATTCGTGATAGAGATCCCCCAGGCAGTGTGTTCTTTCTAGCTAACCCCTAATTCACAGTCACCCTTATCAGGGATTTTCACATGAAAAATAAATTGCAAAGGGAAAAAACTGTAAAAAACTCATTTTGAAATTCATAGAGGTCTAAATAGTTTTAATTTTTTATTAAATAGACCAACTAAATTAGTGATTTATTATGAGAAAAACTCACTTCACCCTCAGTGCTGTGCTTAGTCGCTCAGTTATGTCAACTCTTTGCAATCCCATGGATTGTAGCCCACCAGGTTCCCCTGTCCTTGGAATTCTCCAGGCAAGACTACTCGAGTAGGATGCCATGTCCTTCTCCCAACCCAAAAATTGAACCCAGGTCTCCCACATTGCAGGCGGATTCTTTACTGACTGAACCCCCAGGGAAGCCTCCTCAGTGGCAGGCACTAAGACCATATTTATACTGCCCTAATAACCTCTACAAGACTGATAAGGGAGGGTCAAATTTCAAATCTGCCTCATTGGACAAACAGGCTTATACATCCTCAGGAATTCACTGTGCATTCTTTGCTATGTGGGGAATGTGGTAAGACCCACCAAAATCTTAAAGCTATATTATAATAGAGCTATATTGTACTACATCTCACGGAGGAAAAAAGTTACTGAATTTTAGCAGGGTAGCTATCCATTTTTCTTATTTAAGGAAAAATCTAGTTTGATTCATGCAGAGTAGTCAGCATATATAAAACAAATAATAATTCACTAACCCTAGAATTATTATGTTTTCATTTATAAAGATTTTGCTTGAGATTTTTATTCATATATTCCAATGAAATAATGCAATTCTCTATAGTTCTTATTCTTGCATGGTTGTATTTTAATAATAATAAAGTAATACAATAAGCATATCCTGTCTCCACTTGATGAAAACATCAAGATTTATTTACTAAATAAATAAATATTCAGTAATGGATCTGTGCTTAGTAATGTTTAATAGAAAAGTTTTCTGGATCAGATAT
>SJYQ01001463.1:345852-375786 GCA_006410935.1 Redunca redunca
AAAAAAAAAAAAAAGTTGCTAGCTTTCCAGGTAATCTCTACTGGCCTCTGAAAAATCCCCAACCATTCCCTACCTCCTACCAACGTAAACACTGTCCTCACCTGGAAGTCACTGTGCTCCATAATCTAAGGAATCCTGTATTCATATATTCTGAAAAATTGTCAACATTTTTAAAAAAATACTAATCCTTACTCCTTGTTATTCTTTCATTGAAGAATTTTAGCTGGACATTTGTTACCTCTATTCATCCAATTTTCTGTTATCACTGGAGCCGTCCCTTATATTTTCTATTTCTTTGTCTCTCTATGCCATCCATTTGAATCTGAATGAGTGTTACTCAGCCATGTCCCATTCTTTGGAACCCCGTGAACTGTGAATATTAATCCAATTCAGAACTCTCTTTTCATTTCACTTTAGCTGTAACAGGTGATGATAACCAAGATTGTATATTTTGCTTTTCTCTTGTTAGTTTGTATTTCGTAATGCATTCAGTGAATCAGCTCCCCAGCCATTGGATTCATCTCTACAATGGGTAACTCTTGTCTTTAGTAATTAATCACAGCACAACTGCAGTTTCACAGCACGAGTGGCCACCCAGGAATCAAAGATTTCTCACCCTCCACTCTTTTACCCTTTTGCTTCCCAAACCACATGTTTCCATGAGCCAAAACCATTTTAGCAAATCTCACTTCTGACCCCAAATATAGGATTGCCTTTTCCTCACAACACTTTTGACACCAAATACGTGGGTGTTTTCTGTACCACTGCTCTAACTCTCAGCCACCAACTGGGCTTTTAATAACTCAACTTTGGTACTAACTATTCAGAGTTAGTACAGACCTCACAGATTAAGGGATCTATTCTACAAGGCTGGCCCCCACCCACTTCAGATGGCAGTCATAAGCCCCAGGTCTCCTATACTTCTAATCAAGAAGTTATAA
This sequence comes from Redunca redunca, assembly GCA_006410935.1. Lineage (NCBI taxonomy): Eukaryota > Metazoa > Chordata > Mammalia > Artiodactyla > Bovidae > Redunca > Redunca redunca. Next base: position 346,794 of record SJYQ01001463.1, read on the forward strand.
ATTGGGGGTTCCCACCACCCCCAATTTAGGTTTTATAATTTTCCAGGATGACTCATAGTACTCAGGAAGTGCTTTACTTACTACTAGTTTATCATAAAGGGTACAGCTCAAGAACAGCCAAACTGAAAAGATATTGGGTTTGCCAAAAAGTTCATTTGGGTTTTCTTTGGTAACATCTTTTGGAAAAACACAGGGCAAAGTAAGGTATCTAGAGGTGTGTGTGTGTGTTCAGGGACCTCCCAAGCTCTCTCTGGGTGCACCACTCTCCCAGTACCTCACCGAACTTCACTAACCCAGAAGCTCTCCAAACCCCATCATCTGGGGGGTTTATGGAGATTTCATCATGATTGGTTTAATCATTGGCCACTGGTGATTAAATCAGTCTCCAGCCTGTCTCCCCAGAGCATGAAGAATGAGGCTGAAAGTTCCATGTTTCCAATCAAGGCTTGGTCTTTCTTGAGACTACCCCCCATCCTGGCATAAGCTCTCTGGGGGACTGCCAAGAGTCACCTCATTAGAACAAAAGACACTCCTATTATCTGTTACCACTCAGGAAATTCCAAGCATCATAGAAGCTCTATGCCAGAAAGAGGGGACAAAGACCAACTATTTTTCTACGATACCACACCATCTCTCACTCACTGTGGATAGTAACTTGTGTATGTTATTTACTCTTGGGTGCAAGCCACTATTCCGTGTGGCTTTACCTGTGAGAATCCAGTAGAGTTTGGGTTGACTTTGTTTCCTCCCAGGGATTTCTTTTGATTTTTCCAAACACTATAGAGTCCTACCAATGAGAGAGCCTTTGTTTCTGGAGCTGAGATTTCCTGGGCATCTAGGTGTAGTATAAATTCAAACCTTATCCCATGCCTAGAGTTAAAATTCTCAAAGAGGGGGAAAAATAATCCTACTCCAGGCCCCCCAAATTCAGGGCATTATAGCAACAATATATTTCACTAACTGTGAATCTAATAAATATTGAAGGAAATAGTATCTTTCCTGTTTGTCTCAAATCTACTTTGTTAGGGATGCAATTAAGGAACTTCCTCAGAATAAATACAATACAACTGATTAAACATAAAACTTCAGAAACAATAAGAATTTCAAGTGAAATAAAAATAAACTACATATAAAAATCTTATGTAGTTATTAATTTTTTCACACTTTACAAATGGGTTATGAGAGGAAACATATACAAAGATTGGTTTTGGAGAAGTAGCCCAGCAGCTTAAAGGGAAAATTAGGAATGAAAACCAATTTTTTTCACTTGCATCTACAGCTCTGACATTATAACGAAGGTCAACAGGAAAATACAATTTTTTATACAAAGATTCATTATACATATAGCTTTCTCACACATCAAATGCAAAAATCAAAATACACTATGCTTTTTAAAGTGGAAACTTTTATTATTTATGGGGGGCAATAATGATAAGTTAGCTGCAAAAGCTGCTGCCTTTTGCTATTTTCTTGCTGATGTGAATTTGTGGATAACTTCCAAGACAGAGGTATCGGTATTAAAAGAAGTACAAGATAAAGCTGAGAAAATGATTGGGAAAGAAGGAGTGACAAAGTGCTGGCATTATGAAGGGACTGGAGAAACTAAACTCTGAAACTGAGCACTAAAAGGAAGTCATATAAAACTGACATTGTCCCATCTCACAGTGAACAACTGGGACCTTTAGAAATGAGATTTTGCTCTAACCCAAAATGTCAGAACATTTTGTTATGGACAAAGGGCAGAGAAATGACATAGACACTGGAAAATAGAGAAGGAAATGAAATTTAGGGAAAGGTGATAAGAGAACTTTGGCAAATTTGCGTATTTCTAAAAAAGTTTTAAAATCTCTATGACTTTTCTTTTTTCCAAATTGCTTTGAAAAGTTCATCCACAAGCTGTTGACTGTGGCTATGTTGAGATGTCCAACAGAACAATATTGATGATGATGAATCTGTGCTTTCTACTTTATGTCCAGAGAGCTCAAATTTTATTTTACAGATATGTAGCTTCATGAATTTGGGGGTTTGTTTTTTTTTTTTAGATTCAATTCAAGTATTGACTGAGCACCTACTAGGTACTTGGGGCATGAAGATAACTTGAAGATGTTATCTTCAAAAGGATTAAAACTTACTGGAGTGATGAGACATAGCCCCATTAAACATGAGGAGATGTACTCTTGAATATCTGGAATTTCTCAGTTCACATATTGTTGAAGCTTAGCTTGGAGAATTTTGAGCATTACTTTGTTGATGTATGAGATGAGTGCAACTGTGTAGCAGTTTGAACACTCTTTGGCATTGCCTTTCTTTGGGACTGGAAGGAAAACTGACCTTTTCCAGTCCTGTGGCCACCACTGAGTTTTCCAAATTTGCTGGCATATTGAGTGCAACACTTTAACAGCATCATCTTTAGGATTTGGAATAGCTCAGCTGGAATTCCATCACCTCCACTAGCCTTGTTCATAGGGATGCTTCCTAAAGCCCACTTGACTTTGAATTCCAGGATGTCTGGCTCTAGGTGAGTGATCACATCATCATGACAGAGAAATAAATCCTATCTCAGCAGCTCTGAACATTTAATTAGCTTTGAATTTTTTGAAGTTCTATTCTTACTTGGACCATTAAAAATCAGGATTGAGAAAAGTTTTTTTTTGTTTGTTTGTTTTTTTTTAAGATTCAATTCAAGTATTGACTGAGCACCTACTAGGTGCTTGGGGCATGAAGATAACTTGAAGATATTATCTTCAAAAGGATTAAAACTTATTGGAGTGATGAGACATAGCCCCATTAAACATGAGGAGATGTACTCTGGAATGAATGGTCTAGGTGTTCTTTAAGAGTCTGGGAGGAGGTTCTGAAGCACTTGTGGCTCACAGGGTAAAGCATCTGCATGCAATGCAGGAGATGTGGGTTCGATCCCTGGGTCAGGAAGATCCCCTGGAGAAGGAAATGGCAACCCACTCCAGTACTCTTGCCTGGAGAATTCCAGGGACAGAGGAGCCTTATAGGCTACAGTCCATGGGGTGGCAAAGAGTCAGACACAACTGAGCGACTTCGCTCACTCACTCTGAAGTACTTAGGAAGCCCTTTATGGACTGTTGTTTTAGTTGCTAAGCTGTGTCTGACTCTTTTGCAGCCCCGTGGACTGTAGTCCACCAGACTTCTCTGTCCACAGAATTTCCCAGGTGAGAATATTGAAGTGGGTTGCTAATTGCCTCTCCAGGGGATCTTCCCAGCCCAGGGATCAAACCCACATCTGCATTGGCAGGCAGGTTCTTCACCACTGAGCCACCAGGGAAGCCCCTTTATGGGCTAGGTGGGACTTAAATTAGGCGCCGTCTGGAAGAATAGTGATTGATTGAATAAAAGAAATATTGAGAGAATAGCAAGTTGTTTCAGGTGTTAAAGCACAAAGAAAAATTCAAAGGCAGGATGACCACAGGCTGCTACAAATAAGTAAAATCAGCAGTGTTGATGAGAAAGATTTATATTGGAGAAAACATAGGAATGAAGTACAGATTGCGAAACACGTGCACACAATTGAGAGTCTTGGATACCGGGAAAGAAGCACTGAAATTCCTGAGGAAGGATGTGACAACGACAAAGGTGATACTGGTGATATTTCAGGAATATTCACTGGTTGGTGTTGTGGAGATGTATCGGCGTGAAATGTTACTGGTGGTAGCAAGGCTTGTTGGGAAACGTTTTCTATAATCTGGGTGCTATGTGATCAGAAATGTAACCAGTGTGCCAGCACTGATGATGCAAATAAAGGGGTTAGTATGAGCTGTATTACAGTGGGCAGATTTAATGAGCTTTTGAGATTCCCTAATGTCAGAGAACAAGAGAAAAGAAAAGTCAACAATGGTTTCAAAATTTTAAGCCAAAATAATTGGGTGAACAGTGGCCATTCCTACCATATACTGGTGAAAAGAAGGTGAGAGGCATGTTGTGGAGATTTCAAAAATCACTTTTAAGGCACAGACTTGCAGTTTGTGAGGTAACGTTGTAATGGTGAGCAAACGGCGATGTCCCAGTAGACACTGGGAAACATGATGCGTGAAATTTTGCAGATGAGACTATGGCTTTGGATCCCCCAGTCTTTTGATTAGAAGTAGTAGCTAATGCCACAAGAATAGAGAAATTTCCCCAAGAGTGTTCATATGAAGAAAATAATAGTAAGCCAGAGACCACACAGAAGAGAGAAGGAGGAAGGGGAAGCAGTAGGCATGTGAGTAGGAGAGAAAGGGAGACACACACAGACAGAAAGGCAAAGAGAGGGACAGAGAGACAGAAACTGTCACTGAGCTTCAGGAAGGTGACTTCAAGGAGAAAGGAGGAAACATACAGAAGGTCAAAGAACAAGAATGACTTGAGTACCTGCCGGTCAACTCCAGCCTCCTGAGGTACAATAAAAGGTTCTTGTTAAAGGGCAAACATTACCCTCTTTTGCTGAGAGTTGGACATCTTTCACTTGGAGGCCAAAGAATTGAAAGATCATGTTTCTACAAGAAACTAAGTTTGTATCATCTATCTTCGGTATTTTTTTTAAAAAACATCTGCTTCCTTAATGGTAAAAATGTGGAACTGTGTCATACCTGCAAACTGATTTTTTAATAATAGTTTTGGTCCTAGTCATCTAAATTTCATATGCAATTGTGATAAATTGTAAACAAATGCCTTAAGGGATTTATTTCTCCCAAGTTTTCTTCTGATATGACAGGAGCAAAGAAGACATCTTTAATCAATCCAACTTTCCTACCAAAGGACAATATAGTCTAGTTAATTTTCATACCCATCAGAGGCTCAGGGCTTTTCGGACGTAGGTAGAGGTTTATGAGCATAAAACTGAAAACAATTAGCGCTCAAATTAATGTTACATAAGATTCAACATCTGGAAGTATGTCTTCATTTTGGGTCATAGACCACCTGCTAGGCTAAATGTTCACACAACTCCAATTTACTCGGCATACAAATGGAACAAAAATGATACTTTAAAAATAGTTTTTGATTTTGCAGTATGTTTATAGAGGCCTCTCACATTTCAAAACTTCAACTAGAATTGAACAATGGATTGAACAAAATAAAACAGCACCAAAAGGAATAGAAAATATCTTTTTGAAAATATATTTCATAATAAATTAGCTATAGTGCTAATATCAGTTTCTCTAGTTGATCTAACCACTGTCACTCTTTATCCATCAAATAATTAAGAACAAGAAGAGATCAACCTGTCATTCTTTATTCTATTTATGTAACAGACCCTGCAAACATTGGCTGTTTCTGGCAATAAAAACATACCAGAAAATGCCAAATCTCAAGATGCCTCCTGCAACTCACCTCAAATACCAGCCCATGCACAGCACACCCTAAACACACTCATTCAGGGGATCTCTGGAGTCACCCAGAAAGCCAAGGCTCTCTCCAAAGGGTGGCCCCAGACTTCATCACCAGTCTGACCAGAAGGCCCTGGGGCCTTCTAAGTGAGGAAGCAAAATCAGATAAAAGAGCAAACCATCACTAGGGAACACAACTTCTCCTACTCTCCACCTCTAGAGTATGCTGCTGCTGCTGCTAAGTCGCTTCAGTCGTGTCCAACTCTGTGCGACCCCATAGACGGCAACCCACCAGGCTTCCCCGTCCCTGGGATTCTCCAGGCAAGAACACTGGAGTGGGTTGCCATTTCCTTCTCCAATGCATGAAAGTGAAAAGTGAAAAGTGAAATTGAAGTCGCTCAGTCGTGTCCGACTCTTCGAGACCCCATGGACTGCAGCCCACCAGGCTCCTCCATCCCTGGGATTTTCCAGGCAAGAGTACTGGAGTGGGGTGCCATTGCCTTCTCCCCTAGAGTATGCTAGTTCCTGGAAATGGCAGCAATTTAGAAATGCCTGCTCTTAGAGAGTGCAAAAGAATAATAGCAATCCAAAAACACAAGTTATGACCATTTATCAGAATGATGAGGAAATGGCAACTCACTCCAGTATTCTTGCCTGGAAAATTCCATGGACAGAGGAGCCTGACAGGCTACAGTCCATGAAGTTGCAAAGAGTCGAACATGACTGAGCACACAGCTCGAAACAGTATCCATTTTTATTTTTACTTAGCTGCCTTTTCACATGATTGGGTGATTGGCAACTTGAGTAAAACAGGTAAACTCTTGGTTGGGTGTGTCTGTGAATATCTGCAGGAGATTTCAAAGGCAAAGAAATTTCCTGCAAATGCAGAAATCACATTTTACCTCGTTTACAGAAATGAGCCATCATTTTAAAAAGAGTTTGGAATTTAAACACCAACTAAAGAAGCATCTCATATTGCAATCTGCATTTAAAGCTCCTAAAAAGTTATGAACCCTTGAGCCTTTGTTGTACTTTTCTAGATAGAGTAAGGAAGTGTCCAATCTAGAATTGGGTCTACTAAAGCCATCTACATATTGGCATTGCCCTGCTTCTGTAACTCGCTTCTCATGGATTGTCAAAGTGATGATAATCATCAGTGGGTCATTTTGAGAGTTAAGCCCTGTGCTGTGACGTCTAGCTTCCTGACTCTCAATTCCTCTCCCTCCATTTGCTGTATGGCCTTGGGTAAGTTTGTAACTTCTTGAAGCTCCAGTTTGGTCATTTGTAATGTGGGCATATGTCCTGCTCTATGTGGTTATTGAGCGAGAAGGATAATCTGGATATTGTGTAGGACACAGAAGAAGGGCCATGTAATTGTCAGTCTTCAATATTACTGAGTGGTTATCAGATCCTGAGTCACCAAAGACTAAATCATGTTTAATAACTTTTTCTTCTGGGCTTGTGTTTACAAGATATTTTGTAATATTTTCTTTTAATTATCAGCCTACATGTTAACTCTATTTGACAGCCATATGCTATTTTTAACCAAAATGTGCCACATAGCTTACGGCAGTGTTTTCCAAACTGTGAAAACTGGGCCCCTGGTGGTGGGGAAGGGGAGGTTTCAAGATGGCTGCCATGTATGCCATGTAAGGGATAATAAATGGGGCCCAGCAATGAGGATCAGAGGTCACTGATTCAGGCTTCTAATGGAAAACCTCTGCCTTTACTGACTTTAAATAGTGGGCTTCTCAGNTTATCATTTTAAATTTCCTTCAAAAAATTTAAATTAAAAAAAATAATAAATAAATTTCCTTCAGCTATACGAGGAATGCTGCTGCTGCTGCTGCTAATAGCAACTAAATTAATTAGCTTTATAACTAATTATTTATTTTAATTCTTGGTAATTTTTCTCTTTCCTTTCATATAATATTATTTTCTTAAACTGTAAACAGAAAAACCAAATTCTCTTGAAAAGTGTCACACAGAAAAGTATCAAGCCTGCAAGCCTGTGGTCCTGAGTTTTGTGTTATGTTGAATATGGCAAATAAGGACCAAGTAACCCAGCTGTATTTTATTACTATCCCCTGTGTTTGCTCATATTTTAAGAAAAATATGAATAATAAAGTATGATTTTGACATATCATCTATTTGACCTTTTGATGCACATACTTTTACTTTGTATCTTTAATTTTTGTATTTATCCCCTTTTCCAAGTATAATTCTTGGAATCTAGGGGGGAAAATACCCTGAAAACAATAAAATGATAAATTCTTTTGTTCTTTGTCTTTTTTTAGACTTTCAAGGACTCCACGTATTGCCTCAGACAGTTGACTGGTCATCTTTTCCTCCTCAACAGTATCTCTTGACTCTTGGGTTCAAAAACAAAGAAGATGGAAAGTTTTTGGAAAAAGTGTCAAGTAGAAAGTTACCAACATTTACAGGTAATTCACCTGGACTTGTTATCTTTCGATACCATTTTAAGGCACAATTAATTATTAATTAATGAATAACATGCATTATTCATTAAGTTTTATTCATTTCAAGCCTAGCATATAGTAGAGCCTGGGCACCAAAAAGTTTGTTGGGTCATTCTTATCTCCTTCCAGTCTTCTTTGTGGGTTAGTCAACAATACCTGGAATTCTGGTTCCCTAAGAGCACCCACCTCCCTCACACCAAACATCTCACCCCAATCACACTATCACCAATGCCTAATCATGGGGCACTTAAAGAATACAAGCAAATGCAAGCTTTTGTCACCATCAGTTAGCAAACATAGAAGAAAATTATACAACAAAACTACCGTATGAAATCAAAAGTATAGACAATGACCCCCTTAAATCATTTGGATTATCTGCCATTGTATTAATATCTGTTCCACTCTTTTCTTATGTAATTAACTAAGACCGCAACTCTCCTAAAGAGTATTCTAATTAAATGATGCTCAGTAATTCTAGTTGAAAACTTTCAAAAATCAAGACAATATTCATGTAGAATTGAAGTCTCAGACTTGCAGGCTGAATTCATGACCAGGCTGAATTTATCCCTTCTACTCTACTCACATAATTAAGGATTTGTGTTTTGTCTGGCACTCCATCCTCAGAGGCTTATCTCAACTTCAAGCTACATTCAAAGTCAATGGGATTTGCACACTTGAATAATACCTGGGAGAAATAAGACAAGAATCAGACACATTTATGACAACATTTTTTTCACAACTCAGGAAAAGCATACTCTGCAGAGAGAGGTGAATTGTTATAGGCTGTGCCTTAGATCTCAATCAGGAAACACAGCAAAAGGCAAAAATGATAGTCTCCAAAGGGCAATGTCTCCTCTGCCTTTCTTCTCATAGATCTTTCATTGTGATACTTGTGGTCTTTGAGATGGGACTCGTTCCTGTACTAAAGATTTCATATCTATTAATATTGAGATGTCTGTTTATAGCTTGCTAAGAAAAGCATTTTGAAATGCATGTCTAGCAAAAAATAGTATAAAAGTTTATTGTTACAATTTTTAGAACATAAAACTCCCTTCGGTCTGCTGACCCGAGAAGACACAGTAAGACACATGGAGACAATGGGGAAGCGAATCTTGCCAATATTGGACTTTATTAGAGGCACCCAACTGAATGTAGGTATATGAGTCTTTTATATTTGTTCAGCATACAAATATCAAACAATTCTAGAACTATACAAAGTTTACATGTAAATATTGCAAATACTAGAAGATCTGAGAAACTTCCACAGTGAATCTCATTTGCAAAACCAACCAAAGTTTAGCTAATGATTTTAGTCCTTTTATATTTCAAAACATTAAGAATAATGTTATACTTTACAGTTGCCAGCATTTATTAGGCTAGTGTCTTTTTAAAGGGCCTTTTTGTCTTGATATCTAATTGAAGGTTGCACTGAATTTCTTGCTTCAAATGAGTAAAAGAATTTTAGTAAACACGGTGCTTTCTCTATTTCATATATTGGGCAATTGCATATAACCATTTTGTTACCTAAATGAGAATTCAGAATTTTGAAAGATAGTTTCTCCACATCAAAATGATAGTCAGTCAGTCAGTTCAGTTGCTCTATCATGTCCAACTCTTTGTGACCCCATGGACCACAGCATGCCAGGCCTCCCTGTCCATCACAACTCCCGGAGTTTACCCAAACTCATGTCCATTGAGTCGGTGATGCCATCCAACCATCCCATCCCCTTCTCCTCCTGCCCTCAATCTTTCCCAGCATCAGGGTCTTTTCAAATGAGTCAGCTCTCCACATCAGCTGGCCAGATTATAGGAGTTTCAGCTTCAGCATCAGTCCCTCCAATGAACACCGAGGACTGGTCTCCTTTAGGATGAATTGGTTGGATCTCCTTGCAGTCCAAGGGACTCTCAAGAGTCTTCTCCAACACCACAGTTCAAAAACATCAATTCTTTGGTGCTCAGCTTTCTTCACAGTCCAACTCTCATATCCATACATACTGGAAAAACCATAGCCTTGACTAGACGGAACTTTGTTGGCAAAATAATGTCTCTGCTTTTTAATATGCTGTCTAGGTTGGTCATAACTTTCCTTCCAAGAAGTAAGTGTCTTTTAATTTCATGGCTGCAATCACCATCTGCAGTGATTTTGGAGCCCCAAAAAATAAAGTCTGACACTGTTTCCCCATCTATTTCCCATGAAGTGATGGGACCAGATGCCAGGATCTTGGTTTTCTGAATGTTGAGCTTTAAGCCAACTTTTTCACTCTCCTCTTTCACTTTCATCAAGAGGCTCTTTAATTCTTCTTCACTTTCTGCCATAAGGGTGGTGTCATCTGCCTATCTGAGATTACTGATATTTTTCCCGGCAATCTCGATTCCAGCTTGGGCTTCCTCCAGCCCAGCGTTTCTCATGATGTACTCTGCATATAAGTTAAATAAGCAGGGTAACAATATACAGCCTTGACATACTCCTTTTCGTATTTGGAACCAGTCTGTTGTTCCATGTCCAGTTCTAACTGTTGCTTCCTGACCTGCATACAGGTTTCTCAAGAGGCAGGTCAGGTGGTCTGGTATTCCCATCTCTTTCAGAATTTTCCAGAGTTTATTGTGATCCACACAGTCAAATGCTTTGGCATAGTCAATAAAGCAGAAATAGATGTTTTTCTGGAACTCTCTTGCTTTTTTTGATAATCCAGTGGATGTTGGCAATTTAATCTCTGGTTCCTCTGCCTTTCTAAAACCTGCTGGAACATCTGGAAATTCATGGTTCATGTATTGGTAAAGCCTGGCTTGGAGAATTTTGAGCATTACTTTGCTAGCGTGTGAGATGAGTGCAATTGTGCAACAGTTCGAGCATTCTTTGGCATTACCTTTCTTTGGGATTGGAATGAAAACTGACCTTTTCCAGTCCTGTGGCCACTGCTGAGTTTTCCAAATTTGCTGACATATTGAGTACAGCATTTCCTTAGCATCATCTTTCAGGATTTGGAATAGCTCCACTGGAATTCCATCACCTCCACTAGCTTTGGTCATAGTGATGCTTCCTTAGGCCCACCTGACTTCACATTCCAGGATGTCTGGCTCTAGGTGAGTGTGAATGATCACACCTTCATAATCATCTGGGTCGTGAAGATCTTTTTTGAACCGTTCTTCTGTGCATTCTTGCCACCTCTTCTTAATATCATCTGCGTTTATTAGGTCCATACCATTTCTGTCCTTTATTGAGCCCATCTTTGCATGAAATGTTCCCTTGGTATCTCTAATTTTCTTGAAGAGATCTTTAGTAAATTGGATGCTAATCTAAACATTGGCACTTGATCATTATTTACCCTTATGGCACACCACTCCAGTACTCTTGCCTGGAAAATCCCATGGATGGAGGAGCCTGGTAGGCTACAGTCCAGGGGGTCGCTGAGGGTTGGACACGACTGAGTGACTTCACTTTCACTTTTCACTTTCATGCATTGGAGAAGGAAATGGTAACCCACTCCAGTGTTCTTGCCTGGAGAATCCCAGGGATGGGGGAGCCTGGTGGGCTGCTGTCTATGGGGTCACACAGAATCAGACATGACTGAAGTGACTTAGCAGCAAGGTAAATTATCTAATCCCTTTTTCCAACCGAGGGAAAATATGCCCTTTCTATTTTTCAGTCTTAAAAAAAAAAAGCCCAAAATAAGACCTGAATTAATCTGTGCTATTTTACAAAATTTAAGCCCCTTTATTGAAAGTATATAAAGGGAACTTCTCATTAACAGGCTATAAAGGCTGCAGATTTCCCCTCTTAAAATATTTTTTAAAAGATGTTTAAACTAGAAATTTTTAAAAATTTCACAGTTTGTGGCTTTTGTATTCCATCATTGATTTGATGTTCTTACCTTACAAGGGGAACCAAGGGGTTCATCACCAACAGCTACTTAACATCTGTTCAGCAGTTTATCTGCTCAGTAACATTATTCAGCATTTTAGAAAAGCTATAAAACCCCTCATCTATTTGCATGATCTGTAATTAATTCTATGCGTTACAAATCCTAAAGCACACTTTCACTGATTTTCCTACCACGTAACTTCCCCTTCCTCACAACTGTGTTCCACTCAATTATCTCCCCTATACTTCTATTAATAAAAATTTATCTCTGTCTTAGTCATCTTGTGCTGTCACACAAAATACCATAGATAAGATGACCCGAACAACAGAAGTTTATTTTCTCACAGTTCTAGAGGCTAAAAGTCTGGGATTAGGTCAGGTTCTGACAAAGACCCCCTTCTTGGCTTGTAGTTAGCTACTTTCTCTGCATCCTAACATGTCACAGAGCAAGCTCTGTGGTGTCTCTTCTTAAAAGAGCATTAATCCCATCATCAGGGCCCTACTAACACTTATGATCTTGTGTGCATGCTTAGTTGCTCAGTTGTGTCCAACTCTTTGCAACCTCATTGACTGTAGTCTGCCAGGTTCCTCTATCCATGGAATTTTCCAGGCAAGAATACTGGAGAGGGTTGCCATTTCCTTCTCCAGGGGATCTTTCTCCCACATTGGCAGGCAGGTTCTATACCACTGGCCACCTGGGAAGCTGTCATTTCATCTAACCCTAATTACCTCCCAAAGGCCCCATCTCCACATTGGCCTCTAGGGCTTCAACCTAAAAATTTTAAGTGGACACAAACATTTAGTTTATAGTAATCTCATTGACTCTACTGCAAAACTGGGGTCCTCTTCTCCAATTCACCCTCTACTGCAACCTCCTTCAGACACACACACACACACAGCTTCACCACCCCATCTTAACTAGATGCACAAACACATGTCATCATTGTCATCATTAGACCCTTGCACGGAGAAGGCAATGGCACCCCACTCCAGTACTCTTGCCTGGAAAATCCAATGGATGGAGGATCCTGGTGGGCTGCAGTCCATGGGGTTGCTAAGAGTCGGACAGGACTGAACGACTTCACTTTCACTTTTCACTTTCATGCATTGGAGAAGAAAATGGCAACCCACTCCAGTGTTCTTGCCTGGAGAATCCCAGGAATGGGGGAGCCTGGTGGGCTGCTGTCTATGGGGTCGCACAGAGTTGGACACGACTAACGCAACTTAGCAGCAGCAGCAGCAGCAGCACACCCTTGCAAGAAGTGGAAAGAAAGCTAAAGTATTAGTCACTCAGTCAAGTCCAACTCTTTGCAACCCCATGGACTGTACCCTGCCAGGCTCCTCTGATCATAGCATTCTCCAGGCAAGAATAATGGGTGGGTAGCCATTTCTTTCTCCAGGCAGTTTTCCCAACCCAGGGCTTGAACCCAGGTCTCCTGCATTGTAGGCAGATTTTTAGCATCTCAGCCACCAGGGAAGCCCACAAGAATTCTTGTGGAAGCCTTGCTGATAAGAACCATCACCGTGTAGTATCATTTCACTTCATCTGCACATGATTAACCTTGCAGCTTCTGTGTGGGGGATATTGGGCAGGTGATCTGTCTGTGCCATGGTTCTTTGGGGAAATACCCACCGTAACTTGCTGCTTGTCAGGAACCTGCCACATCAAATCTGTTGCCAGTTCAGATCTCCCAATGTGTTGTGAATAAAGGTTAGGCCAATCTAGGCATCATCAGGCATTTATTAAACACTTTTAACTCATTTTCCTCTCACATTACAAAGGCCATTTTGGCCGCTTTGAAATGTGAACACACATGGTTATTTATGTGTCTATAAAGGGGATTTAAAAATCATAATGAATAAGATTTTTAGCATCTAATGAATAACTCAGTCTCATTTAGAATGAGTCAGCTATTTAGTTGCTAAGTCATGTCCTACTCTTTGCAACCCCATGAACTGTAGCTAATTGACTCCTCTGTCCATGGGATTTCCCAGGCAAGAATACTGGAATGGGTTGCCATTTCCTGCTCCAGGGGATCTTTCTGACCCAGGGATCAAACCTCCTGAGTATCCTGCATTGACTTGCATATTCTTTACCACTGAGCCACCAGGAAAGCCCCAGAATGAGTTGATAACACTTTGCTACTTCAAGAAATTTCATCAACTTTCTTACTTTTGTGTCTATGGAAAATAATAGTTGTTGGAAAATTTTCTCTAAGAGCTTGAATGAAATTGAAATGAATGAGTCCAAAGGTACCCAGGGACCAAAAGTACATCCAAATACTGGCCTCTAGGTTTCTTATTATATGTCCAACCACAGCTTTATAAAGCAAGATTGAGTCAAACAAGCTGCAAAAGTAACCTAGGTTAAGGAAACAAGTAATGAGTTGCTGAGCAGAAATTATTCTTACATGGTACAATTAACTATGACCCAGGGACCCCTCAGCAGTGTTTTTAGGATCCCCTGAGGTGTGTTTTTTCTTATCAGATGTCAAATGCCATCTGTTTGAATGTTTAGACACTTCAGTGTCCTTGTTAGTTGTGACCCTACCTCGTGACACCTGTAGAAAAAGAATTTTGTCTAAGATCAGCTGTGTAACCCCTAGGATGTCACTTAACCTCTGAGCTTTTTTCCTCATTTATCAAATAAGCTGATATATGCCAGTTGTTATGAGACCAAGAGTATACAATCCACATTGAATCACTTTGTAAAGTATCAAGAATTTTTTAAATTTTTAATTATTTTTATTGGTTTTCATTTGCTTTGACAGAAGGGTTGTTTTGGAGATCCTTCTTTTTCTTTATAAAAGCCATGTACTTTGAAATTACGTATTCTTCTAAAATGAAGACTGTGCAAGTGTCTTGCGGATTTTGAATGATTTTCTTTAGATCACTGATGCACTTAAATCTCCTTAAAAAGGCAGGATTAAGGGTGTCATCTCCCTTCATGCCCACAGTAGGACTTCCCAGAGAACATGAATTTTCACCTCTTGCCACAGGTGGCAGAAAGAGTTGGTGAAGGCAACAAAGGCATTCCTGGTATAAGGTTTCTATGTCTCAGAAAATAATCCTCCTTACACTCTGACACCAGTTTCTTTCCCTTTATAGATTCCTTTGCTAAGTATACAATGCATGGCCAAATAAGAATGATTCTGGCATTTTAAGAGTTATTGTCTAAAAGATCCTTCCAGCTTCCTATCTGGTGGCTTTGAATCCCACTGAACATCAATCCCATTCAACCAGCTGCTCTGCTCTACCAGTATTTTTTCTTCTCTGGATCTTTGTCCTAATTATCTCACAAGCTACTGAATGCTACTATGCTTTTCCATTCATTAACTTTATTGGCTCCTGTCAGTTTAAAACCTTATGTACTGTGCTTCCTGGGGTAAATGTTAAAGAGTTAAAATAATAAAATCTCTCGCCATGCATGAAGCTTCTTTCACAGACTGACTTGCCAAAAAAAATGACCTAACTAACCAGATTTTAAATACCTCGTTAATTTCACTTTTAATTTCTTCCAAGTGAAGCATAAAAAATGTTTACACATGCACATTCAAAATGAACAATGATATGTGTTTCCTACCCCCTTTTCTTTGCAATGAATGTTTCTATGTATTATGTCAAATAGAAATACATTCCCAATACTTAGGCTCTGCTTTTCAGCAGTATTAGATTAGCAGTGCCACTTATCTTCCAAACATTTATCCATACCTGCTATTAAATCTAGACAAGTATCTGGAGGAAGCCTTCATCTGAACTTGCTATTTACCTAAACTTCATTGTAGCTAGGTGCAGTTTTAGCTTCAGTCTTGGACACTTTATTATACCCTCGCCAGCAGCTAAGCATCTTTTGATCACTCCTAAAGTCTCACTGGGAGGACTACTTCCCTTGAGATTTAGCCCTTGTGAGCTAATTCCTTCATTTTTCATTGTTTCCTTTATTTTCTTAAAGCAACAGCATTAAAGCATTCCTGCTGACATCTATTCATTCTTATTTTTGCTTCATTTTATTGCTCAAAAGTCCCAAACTTGTAGAGGTAAAATATTAATCTATCGTTTCCTAATAACCAAAGCTGCAATTGGTCTGGGGTGGGCAAAGGGGAAGTAGGGGAGGGCTATTAGCCCTCAACTATATTCTTTCTCTAGCATCCTATTGGTAAGGAGCACTTCCTGTTTTGTTATGTATCCAACAATCAAGCTAACAAAGCACCATTGCCTTCCACTATTTTTATTTTCCTGATGTTTTGGAAAATTACACTCATAGATTATGTTCCTGAGCAGGCCGTAGTTGTTTCTGTTCTTTGGAGTTGAGTCACTACACCGCTTTCCTACAACCAGCCGTATTGTTTATTTTAAAGAAGGACAAAGAAAGCAATTTTTCTTCAGAAAGAAAACTGTGTCTCCTGCAACTCGCTTCCCTCTATTTGACAGTATCCCATTGTTTAGCTACATGTTTAAACTCAATGGGTAGGCTGGCTATTTCGCCAATTCAAAGAAAGGATCTCAAATCCACATTTTGCAATCATTGCTCCCATAGGTTTATAGGCTTTCAGATAAATGATTAATCGGAAATAGCAAATTAGTGGGGATTGACAGACATTAGTAAAATGGCTGAGATAGCTGTTAGGGAGAAATACAGCAATACAAGGTAATGGTGCTCAACTTTGCTATATTACCAAGATTCTAAGAAAGTGCCAGAGGTTGGTGTCAATCAAGATGTGTATGACATTTCAGAAAGGACTGCCTTCCAAATTCAAGTTAAAATTTTGATGTTCTTTAGTAATGCTGGTTTCTAATAATTTTTCTCCTTAAAAGAAATTCTATTTTAAGAAGAAAAAGTCATGTCAGCCTTCTCTAATTTCTGGGNTGGGGGGGGCGAGGGGGAGGGGGCGTGGGAATCTGGCTTTGTGAGCATATACAGATTAAAATAGTCTATGTGCAGATACTAAGCTTTACGGTTTGTTCTCCAATTTCTGTTTGAGGTTATCTGAATATTCAGGAGGGCACTTTGCTAAAATTCCTATTTCCAGGGCCACATATTACAAGATTGTGAACCCAAGACTTTTTTTTAAACCCTTATATACCCCCTTATGTCAGACGTGAAAATGAAAGTGTTAGTCATTCAATCATGTCTGATACTTTGAGACCCCATGGACCATAGCCTGCCAGGCTCCTCTATCCATGGATTCTCCAGGGAAGAATACTGGAGGGGGTTGCCATTCTCTTCTCCAGGGGATCTTCCCAACCCAGGAATTGAACCCAGGTCTCCTGCATTGCAGGCAGATTCCTTACTATCTGAGCCACCAAGGAAGCCCATACTGCTACTGCTAAGTCACTTCAGTTGTGTCCGACTCTGTGTGATCCCATAGACAGCAGCCCACCAGGCTCCCCCGTCCCTGGGATTCTCCAGGCAAGAACACTGGAGTGGGTAGCCATTTCCTTCTCCAATGCATGAAAGTGAAAAGTTAAAGTGAAGTCACTCAGTTGTGTCCAATCCTCAGCGACCCCATGGACTGCAGCCTTCCAGGCTCCTCCATCCATGGGATTTTCCAGGCAAGAGTACTGGAGTGGGGTGCCATTGCCTTTTCTGAAGGAAGCCTATACTTCTTTCTAAATAAAAAATGTGAGAATTTTATGATAAACTATGTCTCTATCAAGTAGTACAATTTGAATAAACTTCTTAGAGAAGGTAAAACATACTCTTTTATGGATGGCAGTAGAAAACACAGAGGTGGGCTGCTTTAATTATGTGTGCCCAGTTTTAAGAAAGTCTCAAATACCAGTATATTTATGTGAGTTGGTGGTCCTTACAAGTGCACCTTACTCTATTTCAAAATGGATTGCAATTGCTTGAATGGTCTTAGGAGTCAGAATAAACACTACACTACCACAAGGAGAGAAGCCAGAGTCCATGGCCATCCAATAGGAACTAAAGATAAAATCAGAGCTGGAGATAGAATATAAGTCACCAGGGTAGGACAAATTCCTCTTGCATAATATTTTTCAGGATTCAACTTGTATAAGATATCATCCTTTGTATAAATGAAATAGTGGGCAACTATTAATTCTTATCATGCCTTGGTGACATAGACAAAGTCACCCCCTTTTAAATGGACACAGCTCTGTGGGACCCCCACTGTGAGAGTAGAGGTCAAGTTCAATTTAACCCCTCTTTTTCCCCCTCATCCTGGCTTCCTTAGGCAGGGCCATCTCTTAAACCCTTCTCAACAGTCCTGCAAAGTGTTCTCTTTTCTATACATTTGTCTATTTGAAGGAAGGGTACAGACAATCCTCTAAAATAACAGAAGAAAATATTTATTTGCACTAGATGCCATTAATTCTGAGGCACTAAATATATTACAACGAGCCCTGATGTTATTCCTCAGGGAGAGGTTATTTCTGTGTTTTTGTTCTAAACCATTTCCTTCTCTCCTGGGAGACTAGGGGAGTTTTCTCGCATGCTCAGGTGTGATGGAGAAGTTGCAATATGCCAGCCTTCTCAGCCGGCTGCAGAGAGTAAAGGAACAGTCCCAGGTGATCAATCAAGCAATGGCCGAGCTAGCAACCATTCCCTATCTACAGGACATCAGTCAACAGGAGGCGGAATTAGTAAGCATCTGTTTTTCTTTGTTCACAAGCCCTGAACCGACAGAAGAGTGATATGGTCTGAAAAAGAATGTAACAATAAATGGCAGTCCAAGGGCAAACTCTCCATCTCTCATGAAGCATTCTAATGAAGAAACTAGAAATTATAGAAAGGTGTATGTGTGTGTTTCATTTGCTCACCCTAACTAGCTAGCTTCCCTTTATTTTATAGCAAGACTTTTGTAATGTATGAAAATATAGAAAAGGGGTGATTATTCATATTCTGAGTCAGGCTTTTTTGTTTCAAGTAAAGTGAAATTTTAATAAATTTTTTTTTGTTTTTTCATTCCAAGACATGTTAATATGTGATTCTCTTTGATGGAAAAGTAAGAGGGAAAAAAAATAATTGCTGGATAGAAAACTGACTACAAAACTGTCTTTAGAGTTTTCTTATTCACTTTGAGTGTCACATATATGTTTGGGGTACCAACACGTGCACACACACATGCACACACACACACACACATACATTAAAAGAGTTGTCTTATTTGAGGGAAAATGTAGTCAAATGGTGGGGTGTTTTTTGTTTTTTACTGAATTTAGAAAACACAAAGCCTGTCAAAAACTAGTTGGAATACCTAGGAATAACTACTACCTAGAGTTTTATACAGAAGACAAAAGAGTTTTATACAGAAAGTTGTAAGACACTCATGAAAGAAATCAAAGACAACATAAACAGATGGCGAGATATCCCATGTTCCTGAGTTGGAAGAATCAATATTGTGAAAATGACTATACTACCAAATATAATCTACAGATTCAATGAAATCCCTATCAAATTACCAATGGCATTTTTCACAGAACTACCACAAAAATAAATCTCACAATTCATATAGAAATACAAAAGACCCCAAATAGCCAAAGCAATCTTGAGAAAGAAGAATGGAGTTGGAGGAATCAACCTTCCTAACTTTAGACTATACTACAAAGCTATAGTCATCAAGACAGTATGGTACTGGCACAAAAACAGAAATATATAGACCAATGGAACAACATAGAAAGCTCAGAGATAAAGCCACGAACTTATGCATACCTTGTTTTGACAAAGGAGGCAAGAATATACGATGGGGCAAAGATGGTCTCTTCAATAAGTACTGCCAGAAATACTGGACAGCTACATGTAAAAGAATGAAACTAGAACACTTCCTAACACCCTACACAAAGATAAACTCAAAATGGATTAAAGGCATAAATGTAAGACCAGAAACTATAAAGCACCTAGAGAAAAACATAGGGAGAACACTCGATGACATAAGTCACAGCAAGATCCTCTATGACCCACCTGCTAGAGTAATGGAAATAAAAACAAAAATAAACAAGTGGGACCAAACTAAAAAGTTTCTGTGCAGCAAAGGAAACTATGTAAGTCAGAAAGAGAAAAACAATTATCATGTAAGTCAAGGCTGTATATTGTCACCCTGCTTATTTAACTTGTATCCAGAGTACATCATGAGAAACGCTGGGCTGGAAGAAGCACAAGCTGGAATCAAGATTGCCAGGAGAAATATCAATAACCTCAGATATGCAGATGACACCACCCTTATGGCAGAAGGTGAAGAGGAACTAAAAAGCCTCTTGGTGAAAGTGAAAGAGGAGAGTGAAAAAGTTGGCTTAAAACTCAACATTCAGAAAACGAAGATCATGGCATCCAGTCCCATCACTTCATGGGAAATAGATGGGGAAACAGTGGAAACAGTGTCAGACTTTATTTTTGGGAGCTCCAAAATCACTGCAGATGGTGATTGCAGCCATGAAATTAAAAGACACTTACTCCTTGGAAGGAAAGTTATGACCAACCTA
Organism: Redunca redunca; assembly: GCA_006410935.1. Classification (NCBI taxonomy): domain Eukaryota; kingdom Metazoa; phylum Chordata; class Mammalia; order Artiodactyla; family Bovidae; genus Redunca; species Redunca redunca. Next base: position 366,917 of record SJYQ01001463.1, read on the forward strand.
GAGAGCATATTAAAGAGCAGAGACATTACTTTGCCAACAAAGGTCCATCTAGTCAAGGCTATGGGTTTTCCAGTAGTCATGTATCAGTGTGAGAGTTGGACTGTGAAGAAAGCTGAGAGCTGAAGAATTGATGCTTTTGAACTGTGGTGTTGGAGAAGACTCTTGAGAGTCCCTTAGACTGCAAGGAGATACAGCCAGTCCATCCTAAAGGAGATCAGTCCTGGGTGTTCTTTGGAAGGAATGATGCTAAAGCTGAAACTCCAGTACTTTGGGACTTCATGTGAAGAGTGGACTCATTGGAAAAGACTCTGATGCTGAGAGGGATTGGGGGCAGGGGGTAAAGGGGACGACAGAGGATGAGATGCCTGGATGGCGTTTGAGTGAACTCCGGGAGTTGGTGATGGACAGGGAGGCCTGGTGTGCTGCAATTCATGGGGTCACAAAAATCGGACATGACTGAGCGACTGAACTGAACTGAATGTACATATACATATGGAATCTAGAAAGATGGTACTGATGAACCTATCTGCAGAGGAGCAAAGGAGACACAGACATTGAGAACAGAATTATGGACATGGCTGGGAAAGGAAGAAGGAGTGGGTGGGAGGTATGGAGAGAGGGAGAGAGTAACATGGAAACAGACATTACCATATGTAAAATAGATAGCCAATGGCAATTTGCTACATGACTCAGGGAACTCAAACCAGGGCTTGTTAATAACTTAGATGGGCAGGATGGGGAGAGAGGAGGGAGGGATATTCAAGTAGGAGGGGACATGGGTAAGCCTATGGCTGTTTCTACTGGTTTTTGGTAGAAACCACTGCAGTACTATAATTATCCTTCAATTAAAAAGAAACAAATTTTCTAAAAAATAGTTGGAGAAATACCTCACAGAAAAAAAATCTTCAAGTAGACATGTGTATTATAACCATAATATTAGAAACTATAGCACCTCATTTGGAAAACAATTACTAATCAGTGTGCTGGCCATTCAGAGAAAGGTAAAATTCATTCCATATAAAGCTAATGTGTTGTTGGGAAGGGCTCTTTACTCTAAGGCTCTAATTGAAGGTAGTGAAAACTAATTACAGACCTGACCGAATTCACATAGCAAGGATGAGAACAACCCAAAATTATCACCTGTAATTTTCAGATAACTAAAGGAATCCTCCCTCTTTGAGCTTTGAAAGTTGTAACAAATTAATCAAGAAATGAACTGCCAACATTTATAATGTTCATCTGAATCTGCAAAAGCATATTAAATAAATATTGATATTCAAAGTAACCATTTAAAACTGTTGGAGTAGCCAAATAATAAAATTCTGCATACCAAACATTAAAACTATGAGGGATAAAAAGTCTATTAGTCAGGTAATTATTAAGTCACAACTGGAAATAATACTTTCTAAATCTGTATGGTTTTATGCACAGAATGCCTTCTAAAAGGCTAAGTGTTTATCCTACCATTCATAAGGCATTCAGGAGTGTAGCAACTGTGGAGCTTTCAAAGTGCATATTATAGCCAATTTTAGATGATTAATGCTCCTCTGAGATAAGAGAAAGCAAAGAAAATGTTAATTTAAGAAGCTGGCACAATGTTGATCCTGTCTTCCTGAAAAGCACACTCAAGATTTAAATGAAAAATACAGGGGAGTTTTCTGCACTTAGGTCTTCTTAACCACACATCTGCAGCTTTCTTTTTTCTGGAAATTCTTATATTTTAAAATATACGAAAAGAGCATGAAACTAGCATTACTGACATACCTAACTAACATATCCATGCAATACTCCACTACCTGAAACCTTGAAAAATAAGATTTCATGGGACATTTTCATAATTTATATACCTACTAGTAAAAAAGAAAAAAAAAAAGGAAATGTAAAGGGATGTATATGTGCAAACCAAATATTTTTAAAAATCATGTATCTTTCAAGATTTCATCACCTTAATAGATTTTACTTTCCAAGTTCCAAGCATGGGTTAACCTAGATAATATATCCTTGAAATCCCTTTTGTAATGTTACACAAACAGTGACTACTCAGTAGAAGAGTTCTGAGTGACTCAATTCCCTACCTAAAATATCTAAAGAACAGAAAGATTATCTAAGATTATCCTAATGTTTGACACCATAGTGAACTGAAGTGGCATTTGTTCTTTAGAGAACTTTTTTTTTTTTCCAGCTTCAAATGTCACATGGCTTGATGTGGCCTCATTACTTTGCAGGCACATATATCGTCTGTGTGCAGCTGTTGCTCGGTCGTGTCCAACTCTTTGCGACCCCATGAACTATAGCCAGCCAGGCCTCTCTGTCCATGAGATTTCCCAGGCAAGAATACCAGAGGGGGTCACCATTTCCTTATCCAAGGGATCTTCCCAGCACAGAGATTGAACCCGTGTCTCCTGCTTGGCAGGCAGATTCTTTACCACTGAGCCACCTGGAAAGCCCCAACGTGTGTGTATAGAATTATTTTAAATTGGAATATGGCAGTTTGGGGCAAAGGGTGGAATTTTAAAACTCGCCTCTGAAATGGAACCTAAAGAGAAATCTTGGTTATTTTGACATTTTAGAAAAGAAAAGAATAGTAAAAAGAACTTCAATGAGCTAGATCCTTTAAGAAGTAATAAAACAACACAATTCTAGTATGGTCCTCTGGTGAGTTTTTGCATGATGCCTAGGATTATGATACATTAGCCTCAGGAGAAAACACTAAAACGCGTTCATGTACTACATGCCATTTCCCAAGAGAATTAACTACTGCCTTCATTCTTTACAACCCAAATCTGTTTTCATAAAACATCAACACCCACTACATTAAAACCTATATGTTTTCTACAAATTTTCAAGAAGAATCTTTCCATTGTTTCAATATTTTATATCTGCAATAATACTTGGTAATGACTGAAGCAGCAATGAGGTGGCAGTGTTCATTGTCGGAAAGATGAGTAATAAAATCATCAGCGTACAAATGATTTTTTAATTAGGTTTTAATCTGTGTATTTAGAGAAGTTATTTCTGTGTGAATTCCACACTGATAATTTTTATCTTGGTGCCGCAGCTGCAGTCACTAATGGCAGATGCCATGGACACCCTTGAAGGAAGAAGAAACGATAAAGAACGTGTGTGGAATACAATTCAAAAGGTAAAACTTTCAGCTGAAGGGAAAAAAAGATATGTTATTCTCAAAGAAAATATCCGTTTGGGGTCAAATCTGTTTAAAGATAAAAATAAAAGGAAGTTCCTCAGCTTTTTTTTTTTTTTACTTTACAATACTGTATTGGTTTTGCCACACATTGACATGAATCCACCACATGGTTTTCTTTTTAAAACAAATGCAGCTCTCTCTGGAAGTATAACCAAGATGAAATGTGGACATTTATTTAATTTGTTCCTTCAGGTCTGCTGCATTTCTGACTGTGGTCCTGTACTTTTGGGGTCTCTTATCATGCTCATCTTCATATTTTCATTATCTGCTCCTTCATTATTGGTTATTATATATATTTAAAGCCCCTTCATCAATGTTTCAATTTGCTCCCCAACCCTTTCTCCTGTAATTGGCACTTGAGGAATAATGGCTACATTTCAGGGAACTGGAAGAAAACTAGCACATTGATGTTTGGGGTGAAGAAATGACATACTGGTTGTTAGAAGTCAGAGAACATCTCTTCGTTGGTTACCTGAGTTACACAAAACAAGCCCTGAGATGCACCTGGCCCCAGGTACTCAGGAGACGTGTGATACCCCAAGAGCTTCTGACAGTGTAGGAAGGAGTAGTGTTGGTTTACAGTCCAGATGAAAGTGATAAATTCCAATCAATGTACTCCCCACGCAGTCTCTTCCAATCATGGTAAGAACCCGCAAGGGAAAACTGGTGTCAGGAGACATGAGAAGAAAACACTGTTCCATTTAAGAGGTAAAGTCAGCCATGAGGGATTTTGATGCATTTGCAGAAATGTGTCTCTTCTGTAATCAATTCAGAGAACCTAGGGTGAATGTATGTAACAGAAGTCAACTGAACTCATCTAATATTTGTTGAATATCTACTATGCCTGAAAGATTACTGTGTGTTATGGACCTTTTGCTGGGCAAGACAAACACAGCCCCTACCTATATGGGCCTTACCACCTAGGAAAGCAGCAGCTACTTAAACATTTATAAATATTATATTTTAAAAGTGGATGTTCAGTGATTATGGGAACAAATAGAGGAATATAATCTGGTCTGAGAGGTCAGAAAATCCATCTCTGAGAAAGCGATATTTATAAAACATTCAAAAGATAGTAGTAGCTATCTAGATGAAAAGGGAGATTTCTACACAGAGGGAAAAGCTTGTACCAAGAACGCTAAGAAAGCATGGTAAAACTGACAAAGGAACAAGGGACATGTTTTAAAATGAAGTGCAAAGGCAGGAGAAATCAAATCACAGGTCTTATAAATTATATTCAGGATTTAGAATGTTTCAGCAAGTATTTATGTGGTAAATATTTTTGAGACATTTCTAGTGCTGTAGTGGGATAACAAACTGAGGCTACAGGAATCTGGGGAGGTCAGTTATAAGGTCTACTTTGGTGGGCACAGAGGTGGAGAGAAGCAGACAGATATAAGAAATATTCAGGGGGCAAACCCACAGGCCTTATTTACTGATTGCGTATGGGAGTTTAGATGACAGAAAAAGTTAGAACAATGCTCAGACTTTGGGCTTGAGCCACTAGGTGGGGAATAGGGAGAGGTTTGCTGGTGCAAAGGAAGGAAGGAAACACTTCAAAGAAGCAGGTTTGGGCTGAGAACATAAACACTTTCAGGGTCCACAGAAAGCATACCAGGCATTTGAAAAGGAAGTTAATATACAGGGTGGTTAACTGGGTATGAAAATTTAGGTAACTGAAAAGGAAAACAATTTATCACAATGGAACCATTCAAAGAAACAGCTACTATCCCTTAAGGGCTGGAGAATCAAAGGGAAGAGATTGCAATTATTGAAACTCACAGTTGGGACCCAGCTGGGCCACCACTCAGATCTCCTACTAGGAGGTGCTGTTTAGCTGGTGCCAGTGTCCCTGAGCTTGGAGGAGGGGTCGTGAAAGACTTCTGAGGAGGGAGCATTAACCCACTGTTGCTGATGGGGAGGGAAGGAAAGCAGTTTTAATGGAGGTTATTTGGCAACTTTTGGAAAAACTAGATTTCACAGCCACTACAGAAAAGAATGTATATTTCTAGAGCAAAGAACCTTTACTGAATAGATGCTCACAGGAACCCCAAGCAAACAGGAAGTCCGCAGTAAATAAACAAGAACAGCAAGTCCCTCCTTTCTCCCTTGATTTTACAGTGCCCCTCTATCGCCCCCTGTTGATGGAGACGAACAGAGGGCAAAACAGAAATGGAGTTTACAGAGTTCCAGCCCCAGCATCAAAGAGTGAAAGTGAAAGTGAAAGTCACTCAGTCGTGTCCGACTTGTGACCCCGTGGACTATACAGTCCATGGAATTCTCCAGGCCAGAATACTGGAGTGGGTAGCCTTTCCCTTCTCCAGGGGATCTTCCCAACTCAGAAATCAAACCCAGGTCTCCTGCATTGCAGGTGGATTCTTTACCAGCTGAGCCACCAGGAAGTCCAAGAATACTGGAGTGGGTAGCCTATCCCTTCTCCAGGGGATCTTCCCAACTCCGGAATCGAACCAGGGTCTCCTGCATTGCAGGTGGATTCTTTACCCACTGAGCAATCAGGGAAGCCCCATTGGGGTTAAGGGACAAAAGGCCAATAACTGGATTTCCCTGGTGGCTCAGACAGTAAAGAATCTGCCTACAGTGTGAGAGACCTGGGTTTGATCCCTGGGTCAGGAAGATACCCTGGAGAATGGAATGACTACCCACTCTAGTATTCCTGCCTGGAGAATTCCATGGACAGAGGAGACTGGTGGGCTACAGTCCATGAGGTCGCTGGCACAAAAGTGCATTGAGGTTAGGGTATTGAAGCTAGGGCAAGATATCCAAGATGAAATACAGGAGTCTGGAGTTCTGAATAGAGATAGAGATTTCTAAATCATTGGCAAATTGGTGATAACTGAAATCACTTGAGTGAGTGGCATGGCAGAGAAAGAACAAATAATGAGAAAACAGCTTTGAGGAGCACATTTAAAATTTAGGAGGAAAACTCTACAAAGGAGACTAAGAAAGAATGATAGGGCAAACCAAAGCTAGAGGTAAACCAAACCTAAGGCTCATGGGAGTCAAGCAATATAGTTAAATATTTGTGCTTACTGCAGAAAGAATTGTTAGCACAGAGGGTACCAAACTGGAGCCCATAGATCCAAAACCAACCATGTACTTATTTTTGTAAATAGAGTTTACTACACATAGCCATGCCATTCGTTTAAGTATTATCTATGTCACCTTGGCCAAGTTGAATAGTTGCCATGAAGACCATACAGCTCACAAAAGCCTAAAATATTTGCTATCTGAAAAGTGAAGTGAAAGTGTTCGTCACTCGTTTGTGTCTGACTCTTTGTGGTCCCATGGACTGTAGCCTGCCAGGCTCCTCTGTCCATGGTATTTTCCAGGCAAGAATACTAGAGTGGGTTGCCATTCCCTTCTTCAGGGTATCTTCCCCACCCAGGGACTGAACCTGGGTCTCCTGCATTGCAGACAGTCTCTTTAGCATTCAAGCCATCAGGGAAGCCCCCTACACAAATAAAGTTTGCTGTGCCCTTGTACCCTGGTTTAAACCAGTCTCCCTCCAAAAAATATTTGCATTTGTACAGTAAACATATATATTTACAAATCCAAGAGATAAAATAATAGTCCAATTATGAAATTCCAGCCAAAAAGGTGGAAGAGGGACTGACGTTTGTCTACACCTGCCTTCACTTTGTAGGCAAAGTTTCACCTGACCCTAAGCTAGTGACCTGATGTCCACATTCACAGGAGAACTTAGCCAGCAGCTTCATACTTTGTCCTCACTGCAGTTACTCTACTGCTGTGTTAAATATCATCCCAAATATAGTGGTTTAGAACAAAATTATCTCCGACAGGTCTATGGGTTGACTAGACTCAGCCAGGTGGTTCTTGCTTGCTGTCTCTCCTGCAGTTCAGTCTGATGACATCTGCACCTTGGGCTGAAGTCATCTGACAGCTAAAATGTTCTGGACTCTAGGATGGCTCCCTCATATGGTTATATGATAACCTCATCTGATATTAGTCAGCTGAGACATTGACTGGAGTGCCTAGATGCCGGGAGCTAGCGTGAGGAACTCTGCCCATGGCAAAGGTCATGAGGAAGGAGGCTTCGGCATACGCAAAGGCGGGATAGAGCCTCAAGAAAACCCCTGTTCCCGAGCATCTACCCCCAAAACCAGAGTCTACCTACTTTACTGTTTCATGCTGTCACCTACACCTCTGACTTTATGGGGGGCTGTTCCCCACTGGTTCTCTCGGAGAAGGAGTAAACTTGCAGCTCCAGTCAATAAAAATTCCTAGGCATGACAAGGGTGTCTCAGGTCAAACCTCTCTGCTGGTAGACTAGCTTGTGTGACAGGATTATCCACACTCCTGCCACTACGCACATGATTGTTTACTACCTCTCAACCATAAACAGCACAGAGAGTTTGGAGTGTTTTGAAGATTTTAATTAGCATAGGGCTTGTGCAGGCACAGGAGGGCCTAGAGGAGCTATCCCCACGTTGAAGGTCAGGAACGGCGGTGGTAAGGAGATATCCCCCATCCAAGGTAAGGAGGAGCAGCTATGCTTTGCTGGAACAGCTGTGAAGAGATACCCCATGCCCAAGGTAAGAGAAACCCAAGTAAGATGGTAGATGTTGCAAGAGGGCATCAGAGGGCAGACACACTGAAACCATACTCACAGAAAACTAGTCAAACTAATCACACTAGGAACACAGCCTTGTCTAACTCAATGAAACCAAGCCAAGCCTTCAGGCAACCCAAGACAGGCAGGTCATGGTGGAGAGGTCTGACAGAATGTGTTCCACTGGAGAAGGGAATGGCAAGCCACTTCAGTATTCTTGCCTTGAGAACCCCATGAACAGTAGGAAAAGGAAAAATGATAGGATACCAAAAGAGGAACTCCCCAGGTCATTAGGTGCCCAATATGCTACTGGAGATCAGTGGAGAAATAACTCCAGAAAGAATAAAGGGATGGAGCCAAAGCAAAAACAATACCCAGCTGTGGATGTGACTGGTAATAGAAGTAAGATCCGATGCTGTAAAGAGCAATGTTGCATAGGAACCTGGAATGTCAGGTCCATGAATCAAGGCAAATTGGAAGTGGTTCTAAGAATCAGTGAACTAAATGGACTGGAATGGGTGAATTTAACTTAGATGATGACCATTATATCTACTACTGTGGGCAGGAATCCCTCAGAAGAAATGGAGTAGCCATCAGGGTCAACAAAAGAGTCCGAAATGCAGTACTTGGATATAATCTCAAAAATGACAAAATGATCTCTGTTCATCTCCGAGGCAAACCATTCAATATCCCAGTTATCCAAGTCTATGCCCCAGCCAGTAACACTGAAGAAACTGAAGTTGAAAGGTTTTATGAAGACCTACAAGACCTTTTAGAACCAACACCCCCCCAAAAATGTCATTTTCATTATAGGAGACTGGAATGCAAAAGTAGGAAGTCAGGAAACACCTGGATTAACAGGCAAATTTGGCCATGGAATGCGGAATGAAGCAGGGCAAAGACTAATAGAGTTTTGCCAAGATAACTCTCTGGTCATAGAAAACACCCTCTTCCAACAACACAAGAGAAGACTCTACACATGGACATCACCAGGTGGTCAACACTGAAATCAGATTGATTATATTCTTTGCAGCCAAAGATGGAGAAGCTCTATACAGTCAACAAAAACAAGAC
>SJYQ01001463.1:376259-408421 GCA_006410935.1 Redunca redunca
AATTCTCCAAGCCAGGCTTCAGCAATACGTGAACCATGAACTTCCTGATGTTCAAGCTGGTTTTAGAAAAGGCAGAGGAACCAGAGATCAAATTGCCAACATCTGCTGGATCATGGAAAAAGCAAGAGAGTTCCAGAAAAACATCTATTTCTGCTTTATTGACTATGCCAAAGCATTTGACTGTGTGGATCACAATAAACTGTGGAAAATTCTGAAAGAGATGGGAATACCAGACCACCTGACCTGCCTCTTGAGAAATCTGTATGCAGGTCAGGAAGCAACAGTTAGAACTGGACATGGAACAACAGACTGGTTCCAAATAGGAAAAGGAGTATGTCAAGGCTGTATATTGTCACCCTGCTTATTTAACGTCTATGCAGAGTACATCATGAGAAACGCTGAGCTGGAGGAAGCCCAAGCTGGAATCAAGATTGCTGGGAGAAATCTCAATAACCTCAGATATGCAGATGACACCACCCTTACGGCAGAAAGTGAAGAGGAGCTAAAAAGCCTCTTGATGAAAGTAAAAGAGGAGAGCGAAAATGTTGGCTTAAAGCTCAACATTCAGAAAATGAAGATCATGGCATCTGGTCCCATCACTTCATGGGAAATAGATGGGGAAACAGAGGAAACAGTGTCAGACTTTATTTTGGGGGGCTCCAAAATCACTGCAGATGGTGACTGTAGCCATGAAATTGAAAGACGCTTACTCCTTGGAAGAAAAGTTATGACCAACCTAGATAGTATATTCAAAAGCAGAGACATTACTTTGCCAACAAAGGTCCATCTAGTCAAGGCTATGGTTTTTTCTGTGGTCATGTATGGATGTGAGAGTTGGACTGTGAAGAAGGCTGAGCGCCGAAAAATTGATGCTTTTGAACTGTGGTGTTGGAGAAGACTCTTGAGAGTCCCTTGGACCACAAGAATATCCAACCAGTCCATTCTGAAGGAGATCAACCCTGAGATTTCTTTGGAAGGAATGATGCTAAAGCTGAAGCTCCAGTACTTTGGCCACCTCATGCAAAGAGTTGACTCATTGGAAAAGACTCTGATGCTGGGAGGGATTGGAGGCAGGAGAAGGGGATGACAGAAGATGAGATGGCTGGATGGCATCACGGACTCGATGGACGTGAGTCTGAGTGAACTCTGGGATATGGTGATGGACAGGGAGGCCTGGAGTGCTGTGATTCATGGGGTCGCAAAGAGTCGGACATGACTGAATGACTGAACTGAACTGAACTGAACTTTCTCGTTGAGTCAATGATTGCCGCCAGGCCTCCATATCCTTAGGCACCTGGGAATATATTAATGTATTTGGAATTAGAAAAGGAAATATAGTAGCTTTTGATGTTAGCAATACTAGACTTTTTGAGTTAATGAATTTTCTCTTTTGTTATAGATCACTGTACTTTGTTATAAATCACTATGTCCTTGCTATGTAAAAATGTAACTTTATCACTATCTTAAGACTAAATAGATCTTAAGGGGAACATTGGTGAAGGGTTTTCATTTGTTGGGCTGATGTTTGCTGCTAAATCTTCATATTCCCTGCCCTTATAATGAATATAACTAGCCTAGAGGAAAATTAATTATTAACCTTTAAGATTAATCATGTTAACCTTAGGTTAAATAAATTCCTTTCTTAGTTGTAACCCTCTACACCCTCACCCTATAGGAATGCTAATTTATCTGGTACCTTCAGAGGGTTTAAGAAAAAACACCCTTGGAAAAAATAAGTTTTTGGTTATCAGAAAGAAAGGATCATAAAATGTCAGCAGGCCTCATGGCCAGAAGATGATGTAAAACCCATAAGACCTTTGTATACATGTATATGAAGCACCTGATTTTGGAAGGGTCAGGTCTGCTGACCCCCGCGTGACTCTGTATTCATCCCTATGTATAACAAAAAGTATATAAGCAAACCTGAAAAATAAAGAAATGGGATCAGTTTCTGGAAAGACTGATTCCCCCATGTCGTTCTTTCTTGTTCCCCGTTTTTCTGGCTGAATTCCCATCTGGAGCGTGGGTACTCACCATGTCTACCTACTTGCCCTGGCTTATAAGATCTGTAAGAGAGGGAGCCCAAGGTGGGGCACCCTCCAATATTCAAACAGGCGCCGGTGGCCCAATGTAGATGGTGCAAATTCCTTGCTTGGAGTTTTATTGGTATCCCACGTAAACAAAGTTATTCAGCCTCTTTTTCTCCACTAATATTTCCTACTACACTATCCGTTTCTAATCTCTCTATATACCTGTAATTAAATAAGTTTTTTCCTAGGACTCCGATTCTGTCTCCCCTTCGAATTACCCTGGATCCACCGGGGCTGGACCCCGGCACCTAAATATGGCCTCTTCATGTGAATTAGGCTTTAAATAGCACAAGAGCTGAATTTCAAGAGGAAGTATCTCAAGAAAAAGGAAGTAAAAACCATCAGTCTTCTAAAAGTCTAAGTCCAGATCTAGGATAGCAACTGTCACCACATTCTATCGATCAAAGCAGTCATAGGCCAGCCCTGAATCACAGGACTGGAGAAACAGATTGCAGTTTTTCCAAGTGGACTGATATGTACATTTGTGGAGAGAATGAGGTGATAGCATCCAACTTAGAGATAAGCTTTAGCAGTGGAGCCATGGATCGGGGCCCCAGACTGGAAGACATATCTGCAAGCAAGCAGGAATCAGGAGAATAGCCAAGTTCAAGGCCTCTGAGATTGGAACACCTCAGAACCCCTCCACCCAACCACCAGGTAACTAGAAAGACCCACTGGTGAGCAGCCAATCTTCCCAAATTAAAAGCCCTGGTAATAATCCCAGCTTTCTAAATGGAAGCTCCTGAGAGGTCTTTAGGGAGATGTGAATGGGAAGGAACAGGGTGCCAAATTTTTCCCAAGGGCTTTCAATTTGGTTAATGCGACACTACAAAGCATGATCGTATCACTTTCAGACGATTCCGGTAGCAAGTAAGTAATTTCCTTTTACTGCTACAGAGTTAATTTGCATGTGCAGGAAAAAAAATAATTAAAAAAAAAGCTAATTGTACAAGCTACACTGTGTTCTGAGCCCACTAGAAGTTGATATCAGCATCACCACCTCTGAGATCTGTTATCTGTAATAGAAACAGCTGTTGTACCTAATGAAAACACTTGAAATTTTCATCTGAAGCAGCAGAATTATAGCAGCACCTCCCAGTTCCATGGAGTTAAAGGGTCTGTCAGAATCCCTATTACCTAACACAATTTTCAGAGCTCCACTTTGTCATAGGTCTATAAAAAGACTATCAAGATGAAATCTGATTCATGAGTGCTGACCTCCTGTCTATATTTTGTTATCTTTGAGATTTCTCTAAGGACCCAGAAAGAGAAAGAGTGTGACAATTGTGTTTATTTTCCAGTTCACCAGAACTAAAACACTGTATATTCTTTATATAGTTTTAGGAAAGTGACTCTTGTTTGGGTTTGGCTTTACAGAATAGTTCATTTCCAGTAATTAACTCCAGAAAGATATATGTATGTTGGTTTAGCTGTACAAATACAAAAATAAGCAGATTGTGTTTTTTTAAAAGGTGAGGTAAGTTTTCTCATGTTGGAAAGTCCCTTACCATAATAGGATTCTTTAAATAAGAGCATCACACTTTGCTTAACTTTAGTCTGTAACAAAAATATCTGAGAAAATACACCCTTTTGAATAACAGGTGCTGTTACCACACTGCCCATTCCTGCAATCAGTGTCTGGGGCAGACACTGTTCCTGACACTGGAGGTACAGCCACGAAAAAGCAGTGCCCTCCTGATATTTGCATTCTGCTGGAGAAAAGGAGGCAATAAACTATCTAAAGAAATATGGAATATAAGTAACACATGCCAGGAAAGGAAAATGGAGAGCAGCGGATGATTGCAACTGCAGTAGAATAGTCAGGGCAGGATTCACGGAGGTGATGACTGAACGAATATCTGAAAAAAACGCAAACCGTGCAAATATCTGTGAGAAGCATTCCAAGTAAAGGAAACAGCAAATGTGAGACCCTGAGATTGGAGAGTGCCTACCAGATACAAGGATCTGCAAGGAGAGCAAGGTGACTGGAGTAGAATGACAAGGGTAATAGGAGATGAAACAAGAGAGGAGAGGATGTCATGCCTTATCAAACAAAAACAAAAACTACTTTAAGCTGCTGAACTGAGACTACATTGAAGAGGGCTAGGGCAGAGTCAGGGAGTCTAGTTAGGAGGTAACTGCAGTGATACAGGAGAGGAATACTGGTGCCTTGAACCCTGAACTCAGTGGCTATAAGAAGTGGTCAGATTCTGTCTTCTATCCACAAGAAGAACAAAAGCTTATTTACAGGGAGGCTAATACAGTAAAATACATCCTGAACTAACATTCAGAGACCTGGGTCTGTCACAAATTAGCTCGAATCCATGTCTTTTCTCCAGGCCTCAGTTTTCTCATCTGTAAAATAAAGATAATGAACTAAGATTGAAAATACCCTCTCTGCTCTGAAAATTTGGGTCTTTTGAAAGTCAGATCATCAAAATGAAAGAAGAATTAATGTTTACTGAGCTCTTAATACAAGCCAACTCTCCTATTCACTTTATATACACCAACTCACTAATCTTCACATAGGGTAAAAGGCATAATTTATTGTAAACAGAGAAGTTTAGCAATTTTCCTAAAATCCCACTGTCAGTAAGTGGTGGAATCAGGATTTGCTCTGACCTTAGAGCCTAATCTCTTTCTTGAGAGAAGCCCAAGCTTTGTGCAACTGAAAAAGCCCAACCAACCAGCATTATTTTTTGTATGGCTGAGCATTCAGGTATGAGGCCAAAAGGGGAATTATAGTGACCTCCAATCAAAGTAAAATCTGTCCAGTTTGTCTGTCTTCAGTTCTCAAAATAAAGTTCTTTCAATCTGAGCCAAAGAGGTCACTAAGGAAGTTTTGGGTTAGTCTCTCTCTGTAATCCATGGGTATAGGCTCCTCCTCCTCTGTTCCTTAGTTCTCCATCTATAACCAGAAACTATACAAAGCCTCAATCTACAAATTCTTGACCATGAATTCAGGTCTCACTTGTGGGGCCTTGGGCAAATCACAGCCTACTGAGAAATACAGTGTCTTCACATACTTAGTAACTTCAGGGTCTGTGATTTTGTGTTACTGTGCATTGAATCCTAAGACCCATAATGCACTAGACCTGAAGGAAATAGAAAAAGGAATCTGTAGAAAAAGGAGTCTTTTTAAAGAAAAAAGATGCCAACTGTTAAGTTGGAACATTCTTATTTCTTCTCACCAGAGACTCAGTTTAGAGAAACATTTAAGCAACACTGTCTACAGTTCAGAAGACAAAGTTATTGGCTCCTCATTTACAAAGTCTAAATTCCACACTGCAAAGATCAAAATTTAATCTGGTATGACATAAAATATTGTCTTATTCTGATATGCCTCTAGATCTGACTAGAGACTAAATAAAGAGAAATAAAACTTTGTTACTTTAAAAGTAATGAGAGATATTTCAGCATATAATCATAATCCTATGAATTTTCATGAGAAAAAGTGCTACCTTAAAATTTCAAATAATAAAATATAACACAGTACATCATAATCCTTCGTGAATCCAACAAATGGAGTTTAGGTGGATATCTTTAAACTTTAAAGCTTAAAGCATCCATGTGAATTTATTATAAAATATTTAGCTTTGGGGGTTCCTTTTTATCTCAAAATCTTAACATAAATCATACTCACTGTCAAACAGAAATGACATTCATTGATTCACTCATTTGCTTTTTAAGATAAAAGGGGGATAGAATTGTATATCACTTAGCAACTCTGTTCTGTGCAAGGCTGCTGATGTGGGCAGACCATGCCGGGGAAAGCACAAATTGGTGAGATGGGCTGGGGCAGTTAACCAACCAAGAGGGAGAGAAAAGAACAAATCGGAGCATTTTGTTTACTTTCCACATCAGCATTCAAACCTGAGTATTTCCAGCAACTCTGCTGAGAGAGACTGCACGTGTGGCACTATCATTCATTGGCCAGGCATCTGAGCTGACTAATACGCAGTTGGGGCCTGCCATTGTGTCTGTCTGACAGGACTGCCATCTTGTCAAAGATTCAGCAATCATACCACTCATTTGCAAAGCAGTTTTTCCAGCAATCAGGCTTTTCCTGTGTGTCTTGTTCTTTAAGGAGTCTCCACAGATTTACTGCAATTTGATTATGAATCTTTTCTGCTTCTGGTTATGGGCTTCTTCATTAGCATATCCCCAAATTCCTTTACAGTGTGTGCTCTGAGCACTGCTAAGCAGTTTCGTCCATGGCATAATGCAGATCATGCACAGAAACCCAAGTGCTTTTTTGCTGACCATGCTGAGGGGAAGGAGGCAGGGAGGCAAGGCCCAAGGGGCTGAAGAGGCCAGGTGCCTGGAATAAATAAATCATTGCAATTCCTGGGACAATGAGTCTGTGCCAGTAAGTGTCTAAACTGGCAACTGTAGTGGAGGAGCCTTTGCCAAAGCCCTGGCAGACCCTCCTGACTGTGGTCAGAGGCTGAGCCCTGCAACTGTCAGACCTGGAGGACCTTCCTCAAACAAACAGCAAAGCCATGTCTAGCCTGCCAAGCAGAGAAAGCCGAGAGCCTCAGTTCTGGACATCTCCCCTGGCCACTGTGCAACACTCCAAATATTGATACATGGTGAATTTCAATCACCACTTAAATCGAACAAAATCTTTATCCTCTGACTTATAAGAAAAAGTATGTGGTTAATTTGTTAAACATTTTCGATAGCTGCATTTGCTAGTCACTAACTTTCCACCTGTATTTGGCCTTTCCTCCAAAACTGAGAATACCTCTCATATACTTTGTTGGCTAAAAGTATTCTGAAACTTTGATGATTTGGCAAGAAATTTCTGCAGCAGAAACATTTCTGTGTAGGAGTCAGATCTATCATGGCTCTCATCTAAGGAGCATGAATCTAGAAACCATGCCTTTTTAACCAGGAGTTTATCAAGGGTTAGACAAAACTAATCAGCCATTGATTAGGTCCTCACATACTTAATAAAATACTGTGATATCCAACAATTCTTAAACTATGTTAGTCTGTATAAAGTTTGCTTTTGAATAACTATTACAATGGAACAGGCTATAGAAAAAATTATTTCAGGTAAATAAACAATGTGATAAAAAATGAATAATGTGATGACAAATATCATCAATGATGAATACTGATCTCTTAGTATATGTGAAGCACTTCAAGAAGTTATCGTATTTAATGACTGCAACAATCCTATGAGAGATGTCATTATCTCTCCTTCGGAAAATGAGGGAAAGAGCTTTGTAGAATTAACAAGGAAACAAGCCTACATTGAAGGGACAGTGTTTAGTTTTGAATCAAGTTTGTTTGGGTCAAAGGCTCTGTTCCTAGTCATTAACTAGAATACTTATGTTAAACCAAATGCAGCTACTAAAATTTAATGGTGCAAAGAACACGGCCTGACCCAAGCTCAGATTCCGTAAGACAACCAAGAAGACAATCTTTGAATCTACTTTTCAGCAGTGAGTGGCGATAGAATTGCAAGCCATCCTATTCTAGATCACAGCTCACAGAACCAGATGGTGACTTACCCAGACTGCTTTGCAGCAGATGCATGACCAAAGCTGAAGCATGGTACCCACTAGCCCCTGGAACATGGTACTTTTATTGTCCTCCTTCACCATGTCTCCCTTTATAGACCTATCTGTTTAGGTTGTTTCGAGAGATCACCATTTTCCTTCTTCCTGCAACAGCAGAACCCCACAAGAACAGCTTGGAAGTCTGGTCATTCTTGTAGTATTTCTACTATGGCTTACACTTTCTGGTGCATTAACTAAGCACTTTGAAATGTACCAGGATCTCCATAACATAATTTCAGAAGCACATATTCCTGTAAACCCTGCAAACCTTACCTCACAGCACAGAGGCATATGTTTGAGACTGGACAGCACATTGTTTACTCTTCCACTTCCAGGAATCCCTCCCTGCCTGTCCCATTAGTGAGCTAATAATATAAGGAAGTGACTAAAACAGAAATTGGAAACTCATATTACTCCAAACCTACTAGTATTTTTATCTCTGTAAAAACTTTTCTAAATGCATCTCTCAGAAGTTCAGTGAAATATTCTGGGGCAAGGGAGGGGAGCATATATCTCAATTTCATTTGAACTGAAGAGTGAGTTTGCCATTCATTCTAAAAGTTACTGTCTCTAAATTACATAAGTATCTCCTTTGCTTGGCAGCCAGCAATGTATTTATAGGTTAAGTTGCAATCCTTTGTAATTCTGAAGAATAACAAAATATTCAGCTTACACCACTTGGTAGCTAAATGAACCATAGGACATCTTCCATTCTGTATTGAAAGTAGGATTAACAAGTTCAAAGCAGTTGACTTGTGGCTCATTCAGTCATTTATAGTGGACTCATTATACCTTTCATCTTTTGGAGAAGGGCAAAATAAAACTGCCTTTACATGCAGCCCTAAAGGAAGGTATGGATCATTTATCATTCTGATTATAACTTTCTTAAAGTGTATATGTGGAGGAAGAAACAAGACCATAATCTAGAACACATACAAATGCCACAAGCACCAACACACCCGTTTCTCTTAGCATCATCAAAACTGTGTGTGTAAAACATATGTGTACTCTGCTTAAATGGCTTTTTGCTGGATAAGAGATTCTGGAGAACATGAGGTGGCTAAGTGAAATCTGGACCTAAATTAGAGAGCCTAACCCAGAGATAGGATAAAGTTAGTCTTTCTTATTGAATTGAAAGATAATTGAGAAGCTTTTAACTTCCTAATACCTCTGATGGAGAGGAGACCCCCTTCAGCCTCAGTTATTCACTTCATCATACTGATAAAAATCTTTAGGAGCAACTGGGAAAACAGATTCAAGAAATAAAAATACATCTTCCTGAGGAATAAAGGTCAGAAATCATTTTTTTAAGCCATGATGGAGGACTTCCACTTACAGGAATATGGAGGAGACATGCTTTTCCCTATTCCTCACATTAAGCGCAACTTTGGACATTGTATGTAAAACAAATATAAGACACTGAATGGTGGAATGAAAAGAGAAATGAGCTAGAGTCCTGAGCAATGACGTGGTGATGAGTTCACTGGATTTTCTTTTATTTACTTATTTTTTTGCTTCAGACATTCCACACTTGATGATGAAACCTAGTAACACAGAAACAAAACAAAAACCCCAAAAAGATCCTGCTCCCTCCAGCCAAAGACAAGGAAAAAGGCAGCCTGTGCTCAGTACTCAGTCGTATCCAACTGTTTGCAACCCCACGGACTATAGCCTGCCAGGTTCCTCTGTCCATGAGATTGTCCTGATAAGAATACTGAAGTGGGTTGCTATTTCCTTCCCCAGGGAATCTTCCCAACCCAGTGATTCAACCCAGGTGCCTTGCATTACAGGCAGATTTTTAACCTCTGAACCACTGAAGATGGAAAGCTATTAGGCAAATAATCATTCTACTCCAGCCAAACACCACAGGAGGAAAAAAAAAAAAGGAAATCCAAACCTCCATCCACATCAGCAAAGCCCAAGTGAGGAGTTAGATTTCTACCTTCATCGGGCTATAATAAGGTGGCTCAGCCTTTCCACCCTAAAAGGTTGGTGTCAAAGAAACCAAACAGGGAGGCTGAATGTTCATCCCCACTTGGTATGGTGTCAGAGGAGGCCTAGTAGATGGTCATGATTTTCACCAGCCCCCAACAATCATGAGCTTCCCTTCTCAATGTGATGTCAGTGGAGGCCACATGAGGAGTAGTGATGAGGTACTGCTAGACAGTTATCAGTGCAAACATAGTGAGGAGCATGAATGTTTGAATGCTCATCCCTATCCAAAAGTAATGAGGAACCCCTTCCTCAAGTCAATGGAGATTGAGTGTAGAACTTGAACTTCTATCCCCACCTGTCAGTAATGAGGCAATGCCCCTCCCATCTTTTGCCATAGCATGGTCAGAAAAATTCAGCTTAAGCAGAAGACTTAAATAGGATCCAGATCTCATAATATTAGTACCCTAAGTGTCCAGATTTCAACTGAAGATGATGCATCATACCAAGAAACAGGAAGATCTCAAATTAAATGATAAAAGACAATGAACTGATGCTAACAGATGTTAGAGCTATTATAATTATTCTGACAAAGATTTTAAAGAAGCCACCATAAAAATGTCTAAGCTATTAGGAACATCTTAAAACAAACTATAAAATGTCATCAGACTATACTACAAGGCTATAGTAATCAAAACAGTATGGTACTAGCACAGAAATCTAGCACTTAGATCAAGGGAACAGAATAGAAAGTCCAGAAATAAACTCACAAATTTATGGTCAATTTATCTACAACAAAGGAGGCAAGAATATGCATGGGGAAAAACAATCTTCTCACTAAGTGGTGGTGGGAAAACTGGACAGCTACATGTGAAAGAATGAACTTAGAACATTTTCTCACACCATATACAAAAACAGACCCAAAATGGATTAAAGACCTAAATGGAAGACTAGAAAGCAAAAACTTCTAGAAAAAAACATAGGCATAACATCAACCAGTCCATTCTGAAGGAGATCAGCCCTGGGATTTCTTTGGAAGGAATGATGCTAAAGCTGAAACTCTAGTACTTTGGACACCTCATGGGAAGAGTTGACTCGTTGGAAAAGACTCTGATGCTGGGAGGGATTGGGGGCAGGAGGAGAAGGGGACAACAGGATGAGATGGCTGGATGGCATCACTGACTCAATGGACATGAGTCTGAGTGAACTCCAGGAATTGGTGATGGACAGGGAGACCTGGCGTGCTGTGATTCATGGGGTCGCAAAGAGTCGGACACGACTGAGTGACTGAACTGAACTGAACTGTAGCAATATTTTGGGATCTGTTTCCTAATACAAAGGAAACAAAATCAAAAATAAATAAATGGGACTCAATTAAACTTATAACCTTTTGCACAGCAAAGTAAATGTACAACAAAACAAAAAAGACAGCCTACTTAATGGGAGAAAGGTATCTGAAAATAATACGACTGATAACAGGTTAACATCCATATGTAAACAGCTCATACAACTCAATATCAAAAAAAGAAACAACCCAATTTAAAAATGGACAGAAGACTACAATAAATGTCTTCCAAAGAATACAAATAGATGGCTAATGGGCACATGAAAAAATGCTCAACATGGTTAATCATCAGGGAAATGCAAATCAAAGCCACAATGAGGTCACCTGTTCTAATGACTATCACAAAAAGAATACAAATAACAAATATTGGTGAGGGTACGGAGAAAAGAAAACACCTGTACACTTTTGGTGGAAATGTAAATTGCTGTAACCACTATGGAAAACTGTATGGAGGTTCCTCCAAAAACTAAAAGTAGGACTACCATATGATCCAACAATTCCGCTTCTAGGTATATAAAAAAAAAAAAAAACCATAAACGTTCATTTGAAAAGATGCTTATAGCAACCCCAATGTTCATAGCAACATTATTTACAATAGCTAAGATATGGGAACAACCAAAGTACCCATCAACAAGTGAATAGATAAGGTGTGGCAATATATATACATATATCCCATTGTGTGTATATATGTATGTATGTATATTGATACATACTCAGCCATAAAAAAGAATAAAATTTTGCCACTTGCAACAATGTGGATGGACCTAGAGAGTACATGCTTAGTGAAATAAGTCAGAGGAAGAAAAATACTCTATTTTATCATATATATATATGGAATCTAAAAAATAAAATGAATATAACAAAAAAGAAAGAATCACAGATATAGAAAATAGAGGGAAGGGGATCAGCAAGACAGAGGTAGGGGATTAAGAGGTACAATCTACCATTTATAAAATAAACTGCAGGGATATATTGCACAGCATAGTTCAGTTCAGTTCAGTCACCCAGTCATGTCTGACTCTCTGCAACCCCATGAATCGCAGCACGCCAGGCCTCCCTGTCCATCACCAACTCCCAGAGTTCACTCAAACTCACATCCATCAAGTCAGTGATGCCATCCAGCCATCTCATCCTCTGTCATCCCCTTCTCCTCCTGCCCCCAATCCCTCCCAGCATCAGTCTTTTCCAATGAGTCAGTTCTTCGCATGAGATGGCCATGGTACTGGAGCTTCAGCTTTAGCATCAGTCCTTCCAAAGAAATCCCAGGGCTGATCTCCTTCAGAATGGACTGGTTGGATCTCCTTGCAGTCCAAGGGACTCTCAAGAGTCTTCTCCAACACCACAGTTCAAAAGCATCAATTCTTCAGCACTCAGCTTTCTTCACAGTCCAACTCTCACCTCCATATATAGCTAATATTTCATACTATAAATGAAGTATAATCTATAAAAAAATTTAAGTCACTATGTTGTATACATGTGACTAATATTGTATATCAATTATACTTCAATTTTAAAAAATAGAGAGAGAGAGACAACATCCCTGGTGGTCCAGTGGTTAAGAATCACCTTCCAAGGCAGAGGACACAGGTTTAATCCCTGGTCTAGGAACCAAGGCCCCACATACCATGGGGCAACTAAGCTCACACATTGCAACTACTAAGCCTAAGTGCCAGAACTGAGAGCCTGCCTACCACAACTAAGACCCAACACAGCCAAAAATAAATAAATATCTTTTAAAAAGAGACAGAAACTCAGCAAAGAAATGGAAGACATAAGAAGAAGAAAATAGAAATTTTAGAATTGCATATAATAACCAAAATGAAAAACTCAGTGGAAGGGCTCAACAGCCTAATGAAGAGGAAATAATCAATGAAATGAAGATTGTTGTTTAGTCACTAAGTTGTGTCCAATTCTCTGCAGTCCCATAGACTGTAGCCCATCAGGTTCCTCTGTTCATGGGATTTCCCAGGCAAGGATACTGGAATGGGTTGCCATTTCCTTCTCTGGAGATCTTCCCAATCCAGAGATAAAACCCACATCTCCTGCTTTGGCAGGAGGATTCTTTACCACTGAGACAGCAGGGAAGTCTGAAATGAAGATAAAACAATACAAATCACCCAACTGGAACAACAAAGAAAATAGATCAGAAAATAAAATGAAAAGAACCTCAAGGAGCTGTGAGTCTATAAGATCATATCTAACATTCATGTTATCAGAATCCCAGAAAGATAGGAGAAAAGGGATAGGAATGAAAAAGTATCTAAAGAAATAATAGCTGAAAATTTCCATAATTTGGCAAAAGACAGAAACTACTACAGACTGAAAAATTTCAGTGAACTCCGAATAAGATAAACTCAAATTCACACCAGGATGCAGCATGGTCAAACTTCTAAAAACTAAAGAGAAAGACAGATCTTGAAAGCAGCAAAAAAGAAATGATTGACTAACTATTAGGGGGAAAACAATTTGAATGACAGTGGATTTTTCAGTTAAAAAAACTGGGGCCAGAAGTAAGTGGTACATTTTTCAAATACTGAAAGAAAAGAATTGTCAACACAGGATGGTACACCCAATGAAAATAGCTTTCAGGAATTAAGGGGAAATCAAGACATTCTCAGATGAAGGAAAACTAAGAGAATTTGTCATCAGCCAACTCACTTAAAAAAAAAAAAGAGGCTGAAGAAAATTTCCTAAATAGAAAGGAAACAATAAAAGAAAGAACTTTAAAATATCAAGAAAATTGAAAGAACACAAGCAAAAATATGAGTAAAAACAGCAGACTGTCCTCCTCATTATGTTTGATGATTCAAGCAAAAATAACTACATCATTTAATATGATTCTAAATATACATGGAGTTCTGTGTTTGGTTCTACATATGAGGAGCTGGGAAGTCACCTCTCTATCCTAAAAGTCAGTAATTCTTCTTGGATCTGTGAGACAGTGGACGACACAAGACAAAACACTGCTCCAAAGATGGAAGAGACTAACAGATTAATACAGGGAGATATGGCCTTCTGGAGCAGAGACTTATAAGCAGAAACTTCTATGGGAACCAGTACTGGCTTTGTGAAGCTGGAATTATAATTGACAAATTGCTGGACACTCAGTACAGACAACTCTGAGTATTACAAACTCTAAGGGGACCCAGTCTAGGAGTTATGCAATATTATGTAATTTACCTCCAGGAGTTAATGCTAAGTATCAGAGAAAAATCCCCCTGGGCCTCTGGAAGGAACCACTCTGAAATATACTAAAACACACTTTCCTTCTTAGCAAGGCTTGCCCTCAGAAGAAACCAGTTAAACAGAGCATATCTTTTGGTGTATTATCAGGGCCTAAGTGACCTAGGAAAGGAAAATACCCAACTGCAGCCCCCTTTAGCCATCCTGTCCCATGTAAGGAGGAGTAGGTGGGGAACTGAGGAACACTTGTGAAGTTCACAGTCCAAGGCATGGGTTCAGTAAAAGACTGAAATCTAATCTTAGAACTGTAGAATGCTCCCCTCCCCTCACACTGTGTAGTTTAGTCGCTAAGTCCTGTCTGCCTCTTGCAACCCCATGGGCTGTAGCCCACCAAGATCCTTTGTCCATGGAATTTCCCAGACAAGAATACTGGAGTGGATTGCCATTTCCTTCTCAAGCCATGGGCTGTAGCCCACCAGGCTCCTTTGTCCATGGAATTTCTCAGACAAGAATACTGGAGTGGGTTGCCATTTCCTTCTCAAGGGGATCTTCCCAACCCAGGAATTGAAACAAAGTCGCCTGCATTGCAGGTGGACTCTTGCATCACAGGTGAATTCTTTACCAACTGAGCCACAAGGGAAGCCTTCTCCTCACATGACTAAAGGTCTGTTTATAGCAGTTCCTTTTACCCAGTACATCATGTCCAGCTATCAAGAAAATAATTACAAGACAAATCGAAAGGTGGAAAAACACAATTTGAAGCGACAAAGCAATCATCAGAAGCAGATATGGCAGAGATGTTATAATTGTCAGGCTAGAAATTTAACACAACAATGATTAATATGCTAAGGGCTCTAATGGATAAAGTGGACAGCATATAAGAAAAGAGATGCAATAATAATAGCAATAATATATTCAACTATGTATATATCTTAAGTGTGTATGTATATATAATAATTTTTTAAACTGAAAAAATTATAGAAATGGACAACAAATTAGTGGTTGCCAAGGGTTAAGGCGGTGGGGCAGGAGGAAAGTGGGTGTGACTGTGAAAGGGCAGCGCAGGAGATCCTGTAGCACTGGGACTGCTCTGTATCCTGACCGTATCAGCGTCAGTATCCTGCCTGGAGAAGGCACTGGCACCCCACTCCAGTACTCTTGCCTGGAGAATCCCATGGACGGAGGAGCCTGGTGGGCTGCAGTTCACGGGATCGCAGAGTCAGACACGACTGAGCGACTTCACTGATATTCTACCAGAGTTTTATAAGATGTTACTGCGGGGACAAACTGCATAAAGAATACACAGATTCTTCCTGTATTACTTCTTACTGGTTCATGTGAATCCACAATTATCTCAAAAGAAAAAGTTTAAAATGCATGTGCTCCAACTTTCAGATAAATTATGCCATTAAGTGTTGAAAATAAATTTTAAAAAGCCATGATACATTAAGAACAAAGTGATAGCAAGATTTCATAATTGTACTCTAACTCTACACTAAATTTGTTTTACACGTGCTATTACTACGGGGATTTTCAATTAGAAATTGGTAATATAGTTTAGCAGAAGTTCTTTTGCATATTTTGTAATATATCACAGGCATCTAATGCCTTACATTTCCACGTTGTACTTTTATGACTATCATACCAACATACAGAATTCACTAAATTAAAATGGAGAAATATGAGGCCATTTGTTTGAATGCTAGCCCAAAGCTAAAGGAAACTGCTGTATTATGAACAGCAGAAACAACCTTGTTTCAGAAATTAAAGTTTATTTTAGAAATTAATTTCAAGCCTGTTTGAAAATAATTGTCATTCTAATAAGAATTAAAATTCAAACCATTTTGGATGATAAATATTTAAAAGCATTTGGTCTGGAAACTAAACTGGAAGACAGCAAGAAAACTAATGTTATGAAATCCACTGTGGTGGATTAAATGGCTGTTTTGCCAAGAGGATTTTGATCCACATTGCAAATTGCTGGAAATACATCCTCCTTCTATAACCACCACTACAGTTGTAGAAACATGATATTTATTCCCAAGGATCCAATTATTATTTTATCCATTTTTTGTCTTCTTACAAGGCTTCTTTAAAAGCTTTATTTAAAAAAAAAGTCCTTTGAAGCATGAACATATACAAACCCCTATAAACATATTTAGTTGTCTCTCCTTAATCCAGACTACATGAAATCCAATAGGAAATCCTATTTCAAGCACAGTGTCTTCCTTCTTGCTGTAATTTACCCATGCGTTTATGTTTGAGGTCACATTCCTCTAACTGCTATTACTAGACAGAAACACACACTGCTTCCCAAGGTACATGCTAAGCATGTGCAGGGGGCACCAACAAAGTAGGCAACATCAACCAGCAGGAAAAGTAAAAGGTAGAAATCATCAAAGTCATGTTTGAGGAGATAATCGGAACCTAATTGAGCTTTATGGCTTAGTACAGATCTCCTCAACTTACAATAGCGTTACATCTCTATAAACCCAACATAAGCTGAAAATACCATCAGTTGGAAATTATTTAGTACACCTAACCTCTGGACATCACAGCTTAGCCCGGCCTACCTTAAATTGCTCAGAACACTTACATCAGCCTACAGTTGAGCAGGATCATCTAACACAAAGCCTATTTAAAATGTGTTGAGTAGTTCCTGTAATTCATTGAATACTATACTGAGAGTGAACGCTAGAATGACTGTCTGGGGACAGGACAATTCTAGGTGCGTGGGTTAGGGACTTCCCTGGTAGTCCAGTGGTTAAGACTCCATGTTTCCAATCTAGGAGCCATAGGTTCCTCCCCTGCACAGAGAAATAAGATCCCACATGCTGCACAGTAGTGTAGCCTAAAAAGTAAGCAAACATCTCAGTGTTGACCCTCAGGATCCTGTGACTCACAGGGAGCTGCAACTCACTGCTACCACCCAGCACTCCGAGAGTATCAGACCCTATACTGCTAGCCCAGGAAAAGATCAAAATCCAAAAGTCATAGTATGGTTTCTAGTGAATGTATATCATTTCTGCACCACCAAGAAGTCAAAAAATTATGTCAACAAATTATGTCGATGCATCATAAATCAGGGATTGTCTATAGTTGCATTAATTTGCTAAGACTGGTATAACAAAGTATCACAAACTGAGTGACTTGATCAACAGAAGTTTATCATCACAGTTCTGGAGGCTGGGAGTCCAGATTCAAAGTGTTGTCAGGGCTGGTACCTCCTGAGGGCTGTGAGGAAGAACCAGTGCATGCCTCTCCCCTTGTTTCTGGCAGTTTGCTTAACCTTGGTGGTTACCACACCTTGGCTGTAGGAGCATCACCCCATCCACTGCCTTCATCTTCACAAGTCATTCTCCTTGTGTGAGGGACTGTCTCCAAATATCCCCTTTCTATAAGGACACCAGTTATTTTAGTTAAGGCCCACCCCAAAGACCTCATTTCAACTTGATGATCTCTATAAAACCCTGTCTCCAAATAAGGGTACCTCCTGAAGTACTGGGGCTTAAGACCCTAACACAGGAATTTTGAGGGAATGAAATTCAACGCATTACAGTAGTATTTGATTTTAAATGACTTTGGGAGGGAAAGGGGCACCCAGGTCTTCACAGTGGTTCTCCTTCCCCTCTATCACATCTGAACGACTCCCCTTTCAAAGCTCTATTAGGCTAAGGCTGTGTGTCCCTTTCTGTTACCATCTCTCACCAGCTTCACTCATTTTGAGCTTCTTGTCATTTTTCCTTAGTTTGTCCCCATTCCTAACTCTCTACGCCCTAAATCTCAGTTTCTTCCCCAGCAATGCCTCTGGTCTCACAGCCAGCCATTACATAAGAAATGGAAAGTGGTGCTATTGCTTTCACCTCTGGCTCACAGGTCTTCAATTACCAAATAAAAATAGGTTGGATTTCTGTGCGAATGAAACCATAGTCAGCCCCACAAAATCATAGTGAGTCAGCAGCAACCCTCCTTCACAAGAAAACTCTCAAGTGCATAGAAGCTCTCCTGACTTCAGGCTATCCCCATACTTTCCCCTACACATAAGATACAAACCAATTTTACAGTAAAAGATTATCAGAGAAAATATCCAAGTACTTTTTATTATGCCTGTACTGAAAGTTACTCTGAAGTGGGTTTGTGAGGAAGAACATTTTAATCTGTAAAAATGTTACATTTTATCCTAGAACTAGTAGAATAATCTCAAATTTTGATATGATAAAAAAATCATTAACTGAGAAGAAGAATAATCTGATGATTGAATAATCTGATCCAGTTATAGAGTGAGAAAGAAATAAAGTGTGCTATAAACTACACTTAAGCTAATCCATAATGGGGGTCCTTTGGATGCAAGATAAAATGTTGATACATCTAGAGAAGTTATAGGTCTTATGGATATGCTCTTATAAGTGAAATATAATGAAGTACTGATAACCCTAATATCTATGGATGTTTATATCAACCAGTCCGATACCTTGCATTACACGCAATACTAACACAGCAGAAATGGTTGGCTCCCTCTCATTTCCATAGTGCTCTTTCAATGTGGTACAAGGCAAATTGCAATGTATTCTGCTTCCACTGAGCACATTTCTGTACAGTGAATCCAGGGTAAAATAACATCATTAAAGCAGTACTTTAAAGTTTATTTAATCCAACCCCTGGGTCACACATGACCTGAATAATTCACACTTGCCAAAAATGCCATCTAGTGTTTGATTTCCAGTGTCTGGTGATGAGGGTCACCATACCTTACCCCAAAACACCTTCCACTTTTATACAGTTGTGAAAATATCAATATAATATCTATTTTTTTTACTCACTGAAGGACTTATTCAGCTGTTTACCAGTTCAACAAATGTTTATTGAGACCCTCTTATAAAACCACCAGACACTAAACAATGTGCTATTATAATCTTTGTGGAGGACTTAGACATTTATGAAGAGCTTTCCACAAACATCAAGCCATTTAATCCTCACTAAAACCCTATAAATAAAGTCTGATTATAATTAATTCATGATTTACACTAGAGAAGAGAAAATTAAAGTTCAGTAGTTAAGTTACATCACCAGTGAAAGCAATGAGAATCAAACTCATATTGTAATTCCAAATGGTACTCTCTTTCAAATACGTAAGCTAACACAGAACAAACTCATCACCCCTTCACATATCACCTAAAGACACCACAGATTCCTGCTATGTTTTCTCTCTTCCCAGTAAACATCTCCAGGTCCTCCACGTTTTCTTCATAAAGTTTGGAGTTAAGACCTGGACATACCCAGCACCAAGCATCATAGCCCAGATGAGACAGGGCATGGCCAGAAAAGGGAGAGAACTATTAACCCCATTGAGACACATTTTAAACACTGTAGTTTATAATCAGATCAGTTTTGGGTAACTAGGGAATACAGCTGAACTTTTTGGAACTTGCAGCCAAATATGCACTATCAGAAACTCATATCTTCACACTCCTTTCTCTGTCCCCTCCTAATTCTACCCTTTATATAGTTGAATTTTGAGACTTAATCACAAGACTTGAAAGCATATCAAACACCTACACTTAGCACAGTTGCTGAGGCAGCATCCTTAAAAAGCAGAGGTCAAAAACACCGGGACTGTTAAAGTTCTTTGGCCTTTCATTTCATTTCACTTTTATATGTATTTTTAAATTTATTTTTCTATTTAATGGGCATATACTTCCAGATTCAAGCATTGATACTACTAGTAAATAATAACAATTCAGAGCTATACAATACTTCACATAAACTGTTTAATTTCATTAGGACCCTGTGAAGCCACTGACAGATGAAGAAACTTGGGTTCCAAGAAATTAAATAAGTTTGCCCAAAAGTCATACACCAAAAACATGCTGGAGCTGGGATTCCAACCCAGATACATCTGACTTTGACCCAACAGGCTCTCTGTCTATCATAACCACTTTTTTGTTCTCAATAACCAAAAGCATCACTTTTTGTTTCTTTTTCTTATGGCTTTTGAACTGCTAGCATGCTTTTCACACAGTAGACCACAAAATAGTGGACTGTTTTTTTTCTTTTCAATTAGGAGTTTTGCATCATTCTGGCTTTTAGCCTAGGATTAGGCTATTATTACAGGTCCATTTTTTTAAACACATTTCTGATTATGTGGCCTTTTTCTACCTCTTACATTTGTCACTAATCAAACTCATTCTTTTCCCCTAAAACTATTCATTGAATTTTATTCTTTACCTCATTAAGATGCCATTATTGTCTCAAATGAGAAACTCCACAGTCATTACTAATTCTGCCTGCCTTCTAACCCCAGCATAGAATTTTTCATCAAGACTACAATTCTTATTTCCCAAATGTCTCTTAAACTCATGATGCAGGCCCCCATCGTATTTTTCATATCTTAGTGCACTGGGCCCTAATTGATCCACCTGCTTCTAGTCTCCCTAGCTGCATTCCACCCCACACAATGGCACCAGGTTTATCTTTCTAACCACATAGCTAAATATTTTTCAACTTTGTATAAGCTGACCTCAACCTATGTTTCCTGCTATGTATATCTCTACTCCCAGTCCCCTCATGCCCACGTCTAGGCCATGTGACTCACCCCTATCAAATAAACCATGTTCTTTCACAACTTCCTTTTCTGAACGCCATTCCCTCTGTCTGGAATGAGTTTCTTGTCCTGACAAAGACCCATCTCCTATCACCTCCCATACTCCTCCACATTTCCTTCAGATAGAATTCACTGTTCTGACATTTTTGCTAAACAAACATTTTTGTACATAATTCTTAAACATTTATGCTTTGTTGCAGTCATTTTTTCATTAACTGTCTCTCCTATGTGAATATGAGTTCCTCAAAAACAAGTATCCTGATATTTTTGCTTATTACCTTAGTAAAGTACCAAATACATAGTAGACGTTCAATAAATATTTGCATGAAAGAACAAGAGCATTTCCTCTGACATCTGAGCTGACTGGAAATTTTTCTGTCATATATACTGGTCTATTTAGTTACCGCCACATTTCTTCCTAATTGGTATTATTCGTTTTTGTACTGTTAGAATTTCAGCTTTGATATCTTCTGTGCTTCTCAGGCTGTCTTCTCTTTCACGGTTTCAAAATCATCTTTTTTCTGAACTTTTTGACTCCACACTAAGTCATGACAGATAGACTTTTGTGTATAAGAATTAAAAGTCCTCAGATACTAGCTGATAACAATTTCCTAACTCTTTGATGTGGATTTTGATTGATAACCATATGATAGGTGAGAATCTGCCCTTGGACTGAATTCTTCAGTTCCCTTCAGTCATCTGGCATCCCAAATTCTCTACAAGCCCATTTGGGCTGATGTCCATATCTCAGTAATGCCACTTCAGCACTGGCACACAGATACACAAGAGAATGTTATCTGCCCATTTTGCAAATGGGAAAATTAGACCCAGAATGACCAAGGACACTATTTGATATAATTAAGCAAGTGGATCCTTTCCCAAAAAAGAAGGTCTAATAAGGCCTCTGCTCCCAAAATTGGTTTGTTTCCTTCCTTACATGCCTACATATTTGTGTTTTATTCCCCTAAGGGCTTTATAGAAATTTCTATCATTTGCAATCTGTTCTTCTTAGTTATATGAATCTATTTTCTCTTCAACCAGCACTTTCCTTTCCTTGACTTAAAAAAAGAAAATAAAGAACCAGCTTTACTAAAAACATGTTGCAGCTCTCCTACACTTCAGTAAGTCAGAGGCTAAAATTGACTTACTTTACTGCATATTGTGTCATTTACCTAATGGTATAATCTAAGAGAATAACCTCTGATTTGAAAACTGGCTGGACAAACCTAAATCTGGTGTGAGTACAAGTCATGGAATTTTTTTTAATTTAGTGCGTCCTTGGAAATTATCCGCTTCCTTGGTGGCTCAGATGGTAAAGCGTCTACCTGCAATGAGGAAGACTTGGGTTCAATCCCTTTGTCGGGAAGACCCCCTGGAGAAGGAGATGGCTGCCCACTCAAGTACTTTTGCCTGGAAAATTCCATGGACTGAGGAGCCTGGTTGGCTATAGTCCATGGGATTGAAAAGAGTTGGACATGACTGAGCAACTTCACTTTCACTTGGAAATTATCCAGGCTAACCTTTTTCTTCACTAAAGGCTAGCCCCTAATTGATCCACCATTCTGAAAACTGAAGCTCAGAAAGGCCAAGTGACTTCTCTGGGGTAATTGAGGATTATAAACCAGGGCAACAGCAGAACTCAACACTTCTGACTCCTTATCCAGTCAGTGCCCTTTCTACTTTTGGCCGTTTCAAGCATGGAGACCACACCTTGTTATTACCATGCTTAAACTCAAGTGGTAATAAAATGATGGCATACGAAAGTGATTATTTAATCTGTGAGAGTTTCTCAGTCATCTCTGACTCTGTGCTACCCCATGGACTGTAGTCAGCCAGGCTCCTCTGTCCATGGAATTCTCCAGGCCAGAATGCTAGAGCTGTCCCCTTCTCCAGATGATCTTCCCAACCCAGGAATTAAACCCATGTTTCCAGCATTGCAGGTGGATTCTTTACCAACTGAGGTACCAGGGAAGCCCATAAATATTGGACTGAGTTGCCATGCCCTCCTCGAGGGAATCTTCCCAACCCAGGGATCAAACCCAGGTCTCCCACATTACAGGCAGATTCTTTATAGTCTGAGCCACCAGGGAAGCCCAAGAATACTGGACTGGGTAGCCTATCCCTTCTCCAGAAGATGTTCCCAAGCCAGGAATTGAACCAGGGTCTCCTGCATTGCACATGGATTTTTTTTACCACCTGAGCTACCAGGGAAGTCCCTCTTTCTTATTTAATTTTTAAGAGAAAAGAAAACCTTCTGACATGTTTCATACCAGTCACCACTTTGAGTATGGAAAAATACATCGGTTTCTGAACACACTGATGTCTTCAGATCTATTATCAAAGAGTAAAATTACTGAGGGTCTACCATATCCTAGGTATTGGGACTAAGGAACACCATGGACCTAGTTACCTGCCTTACGCAGCAAGCCCAGACAGGAAGATGGATACTATATAAATCATTATAAACAATTAAGAATTAAAATAGGAAAAGAAGTGAATGGACTGCTATGGGAATATGTTACTGAGAACCCCAACCTGATTTGAGTGTTCAAGGAGTATGCCCCTGAGACACTGACATTGAACCTGAAATCCAGAGGATATGTAAGCATTCCAATGAGAGTATTCCATCAGAGGGCATAGCATTAGGAAAATCAAGAGTGCATAGGATGCTGCATGGTTGTGCTTAGAAAACTGAGAGATGTACCACAGGGCTAAGGCAAATGGAATTACAGGAGACAGAATTAGAGACACAAGTGTAGTGTAACCAGATCACCCAGAGATGTGTAGCTCATGTTAAGGACTTGGGAATCCATTTAGGCATTTTAAGCAGGGCAAACTGTGATCAGATACACATTTTTAAAAGATCAGTCGAGTATTGTCGGGGTAATGGGTTGAAAGGATAGCATGTAGACAGACCAGGCAGGAGGCGAACACCTAGGCCAGGAGAAGCATGCCTAGAGTCTGTACCCTAGACCTCCAAGGGTAATTCAGTGGTACTCTCTATTCAAATAACATATCTTGTGTTTCTTCTTTGTCTTTTCTAATGAAAAGCAACCCAGTTAGTCAACACTGCTCTTAATAAACACAATTTTCAAAAAAGATAGGGGCCACCCAACAGATATTTTAAAACTATTATTTTTCTGTAGGATATGTTTTTTGTTGCATTGGGGTTGTAATTTTAATTGTATTGGGGCTAATTGCAATCATTATCATTGTAAAGAGCTTCAATTTAGATGATACATTTTCAGTGCAAATAACTTGAGTGAGCCATCAACTCAACTATCAAAGTAACAGTAAAGTGCCATCTATCATGTTTGTTTTGATTATGCTCTATGTTAATTTTTTACCTATGATTTTGGTATAAGTTGGATAGTATAAATGGATGGAATGCATAAAGTCATGCACTGACTTCATGACAAGATTAAAAAATATTCTGTCAAATCATTTTGAGGATTGCTGCAATAATCAGATATCATAAATTACACAAACTTTTGGGGAAAATTTACCTGAAGTAATTTTAGGTTTTCAAAAATGATTGTTTTCACATAAATAAGCTATGTTATTTTCTTATGGACACCAACAGATTGTATGCATCACCTTGTGTGATATAAGACCTAACTATAACATATAGATGAATGCGACTATGTATTATTCTCTTTTTGACAACCTGAATTATCTTTTGGATATTACTCTGAATGATAAATCAAGTGATTTAAAAGTAGAGCTCAAAATTGGAAAATTGAACTTGTAAGTGCTTTTATCTTAAGTAGATGATATGTTCATGCACCTTGAAGAGTAAGTGCTCTAGCTTTGAGCTAACTTTATGACAATAGGCTCTTCAGTGAGTGACTTTAGACTAATAGAATATGCAGGTCCTGGGAATCAGGGTTAATATGAATTGTTATTCATCATGAAAGCCCAGCTCAACATATATGTAAACTGTTTTACTCTGACAAACAGCACAATGCATTCAACTGTCATTGAATAATTTTAAGTTTGCTTAGAAGAAAGACTAATAATTTATTTTTAATCACTATTTTTTATATATTATTTTATCTTATTTTTTTTTCAACTTTTCCTTTTTATTTAAAAGAGAAATGGCTCCTGCTAAAACAATATGGAAAATTCATTTTTCTCCCAGGTGGCCTAAGTGAAGTGAAAGTCGCTTAGTCACATCCGACTCTTCGCTACCCCTCTACTATACAGTCCATGGCATTCTCCAGGCCAAAATACTGGAGTGGGTACCCTTTGCCTTCTGCAGGGGATCTTCCCAACCCAGGGACTGAACCCAGGTCTCCCACATTGTGGACAGATTGTTTACCAGCTGAGCCACTAGGGAAGCCTGAGGATACTGGAGTGGGTAGCCTATTCCTTCTTCAGGAGATCTTCCTGACCCAGGAATTGAACCAGGGTCTCTTGTGTTGCCAGCAGATTCTTTACTAACTGAGCTGTCAGACAAGTGGCCTAAGGGGCATACTAATTAATGTAGAATCATTGGTTTTGAGGGGGGGTAGATTTTGTTTCATTCTTCTTTTAGATAATGGAATAATTTTTTTACTAGTTATTTCTTTCTGAAATCCCTGGTTTCACTGACCATTAAAGACAGCAGGTAATGATACTCCCAAGTTCCATTCTCCAACATATAGGACCTAGTGGTAAATTCCTGCATGTCTTCTTCATGTTCCTAAAACAAAGGACGCTGAAATGAAAATCAAAAGGGGACTTTTATGTTTAATTGTATCTGTCACTGCCAGTTCTGTTCCAACCTTGGACCTGTATGTGCCATTTACTTTTAAATTCCTCACCTTTTTCCTATATACACAAAACCTGGGGAAACAACAAACACTGTTGTATCTGTTTATTTCTTCCAGGTTGGACGAATTGAAGATTTTCTATACCAATTAGAGGATAGTTTCTTAAAAACTAAAAAACTGAGAACCGCTCGAAGGCAAAAAACAAAAATGAAGCGGCTTCAAACTGCACAGCAAAGCTAGTCACTGGGGAGCAGGCGCCACCACAGAGAGACATCCCAGAGAAAGGGGCCATGGCATCCCACCAGCCTGCCTGTGACAGCCAGTGTCAAAGGCCTAACGCCACAAGGATGAGGTGGTGCTCCTCCTGGCAAAGTTGTTCCACACTTCATTAATCTCAACTGGAGGCAATAAATGTTCTCAGCAAGTTTCACCTGACTTTGGTTCAAATTCATCTTAGTTAAACAGCTTATCAAATAACCATTGCTGCCTCTCTCACCTGTCTTGTCCTTTCAGCACTGACTAAAGTGCACCAGGTCTACCCAAGTACATTTTAGTGTGTGTGCCTGTTCGTTACCAATCAGTCACATACAGATACAAATGCAGAAATTCAGAATTATAAAACTGATAATACACTTTCTTGCTTTTTATAGAGATTGCCAACGTAGTATGGCTGATATCAGTTATATCATTAAAATCTGTACTTTTCCCCTCTGGATCCTTCATATCCCCTTGGCCCTTAAATCATTCAACTCAAACACACCTATTAGACAAAGTAATGAGTCAAGAATCATTACTGAAGACCTCAGTTAACACCAGTAAGGAGGTGTGAGAATAGAGTAAGAAGGTGGAACCCAGATTTAGAGTAAAATAAATAAGAAAATGTAAATTTTAAAAAGAATGGAGAAAATTAATAATATCTCAGAGTACATTAATAACATGAAAAGGGAAAAGGGTAATAAAATACTTAGTGCTGAATTTTTCATTATATGGTGAGATTGTAAAGAAATCAATAATTCAGACTTAAGTGTATTTTAGATTTGTATAGTCATAATTATGTGAGATATAAATATTTTGAAAGTTTGAAACAAAATTATGACCTTGATTTCCCTGTAGACCATTTGCTTAATTCTTACCTTTAACAAAGAGTTTTTCTCTTTTCTCCCCCACTCCACCCAGAGATCATCATTGCCATCACATTCCCTCAAGTTAGATATTGATGGTAGTCAGTTAAAGATAGGAGTATTTAAGAAACTCCTTTTGCTTTCTAGACTCAGACCAGCACAGCATCTCAGTTCTATTCTTGTAAGTAGCAGAAAATAATTTCATTCCATGGGCACTTGAGTCTGTAGCCAGATGTGGGAGTCTAAGACAAATGCCTTAGCCTCCCATTCAGCCACTTCTGCTGTTATCTCTCTTGATCACTGTCTATCCAGGAATTTCCTTTTATTAACAAAAAATGTATATATATATACACATACATATATATATAGGNTCTGCTGTTATCTCTCTTGATCACTGTCTGTCCAGGAATTTCCTTTTATTAACAAAAAATGTATATATATATACACATACATATATATATAGGCTTCCCCAGTGGTTCAATGGTAAAGAATCCACCTGCCAGTGCAGGAGCTGCAGGGGACACAGGTTCAACCCCTGGGTCAGGAAGATCCCCTGGAGAAGGAAATGGCAACCCACTGCAGTATTCCTGCCTGGGAAATACCATGGACAGAGGAAGCTGGTGGGTTACAATCCATGGGATCACAAAAGAGTCAGACACAACTTAGCGACTAAACAACAAAACAATACACACACACACACACACACACATCTTTACAACATCTCCAGGAGATAGAGTTTGCTGAGCTTTGAATTTTTAACTTCAGCGTTAGGATTTTATTCTCCCAAAGAATGTCTATATTCTCTAACAGTTTTTGTTTTGTTTTGTTTTTCATTGTCTCAAAATCTTAGCATTGGCTATTCTGAAAGGCCTATTGATATTCTCATTCTGTAGGTGTTCAATTGCTTTATTTCTGTTCTTCAAAAATTAGTGTCCTCTCATTCCACAGTGCTGAAAGTTTACATTTGAAAATAATACAGTTACAATTACTAGATTATGACCACTCTGTGACCATTTCCCCCAAATCCAATACTAAATATACATCGGTTGTTTTTGGCTTGGACTTGAGTAGGGAAACAAAGGCAGTTCTAGTTGGTCTTACAAAGGATGATTTAAAATGGAAATCAAAAAAATCAAAAAGAAATATTTTTTGAGAAAAAAATTAATCAACATTCATGGCTCTTCAAAAGGGTATCAAATGTTTAGAATTTATAATACATATAATAGCAAAGTCCACAGGAATGAATTTCGCTCCTGGTTTCAATATTAATGTCAAGAACCTTGAATAGCAATAATGTAGTATAATCCACAGCACTTGGCCTCCCATTCCTTGTTTTTGTCTGCAGATGAAGGATTTGTAAAGCAGTATGGTATTAGTTTAAAAATTAATACCAGAGAAAGCAAAGTTTACAAAGTACTTTCAGGATGCTTATTTTATATCAACTTCATAAGAATTTCATTGTGTATGCATTTTCACCTTTCATAATTGAGGAAACCAACCCAAAGAGGTTGATGCTTGCTTGATTCCAAAGACCTGTTTTGTCCCACACTTGCTATTTGAAATGTGGTCCATTGACCAGCAGCACAAGCATCAGCAGGGAATTCATGAGGAATGCAGAATTTTAAACTCATCCCCAAATATACTCTATTAAAATCTGCATTTTAACAAGCTCTCTGAGTACTTTATATATGCCCAATAAAGCTTGAGATTTGCTCTTTTCTCATATTGGAAAATATTTTCCTGTCAGTTCAAAATTAACACAGAATGTGATGATGTAGCTACTCTTAGATTTTGGCCCTCAAATATTTCCTAATATAATCATTTATGCAAAGGATTATACACCAAAAGGACCAAAAAGTTAAAGTTCAGTAATAAGAGGATATATGTTCTTTCTCTACCGTTTTACTCTAAGATTTTATCCTGTAACTTTTCAAAAACATGAAGTGAAACAAAAGAAACACATAATGGCTGAAAAGAAGTGGTATACACTTGATGATCAAACCAACTCAGATATTATTAATTGTGTAGCTAGTCCATGCTCTAAATACATCAATGGTTTCCTGTGTCTTCTCCTATCATTTCTCCTGTGTCCCTCCAACATTTGCTGACATGCATCTAGATGAGAAGCAGAACTCTGCTGATCTCTAGAGCTAGGGGCAACTTATCTTTCAAAATACCTCAACAGATTCTTCCCAGCTTGTCTACATTAAGGTGATTAATTCTGTACATAGGATGTATTGGGGAGACTGCCACTGCATATTCTTCTATAAGAAATAGTTCAGAAGTCCCATCGCCAAACGGAAAAACCCCAAAGAAGGCCACCTATGATCACATGAAAATCCTCTGTATTCTGACCTTCATATTCCTTAATATCAAGTACTTGATCATTCTCAACCATCCTTTCATCATCCTTCAGGGCATTTGGGTATTGTTTGTATGTGTAGGGTTCAGAATATATAACCCTGAAATATGCTACATTGGCGTGTTTATTATTTTGGATTAAAGGTACTCGAGAAACTGCCAAATGCAAGAACATTCTGAACTTTCTTTGTTCTCCCAAAAGTA
Organism: Redunca redunca; assembly: GCA_006410935.1. Lineage (NCBI taxonomy): Eukaryota > Metazoa > Chordata > Mammalia > Artiodactyla > Bovidae > Redunca > Redunca redunca. Next base: position 405,421 of record SJYQ01001463.1, read on the forward strand.
AAAAATAAATTTCCCATATATGAAAGATACTTTCTCTGTACCAGGAGGTGAAAGACATCCTAAGACATCCTCATCTCCAGAGTTGGAAATCAGGTCCAAGAAGGCAGTACTAAACAAACCTTGTTACTGCACCATTTACTAACCAAAGCCCAAACCCTTCAGTCTTGTCAATTCTAAACAAATTTATTGTTTCCTAGCCTAAAAGGTATAAAAGCTTCCTGCTTTGGTCACTTCTTTGAGTCTCATATCTTTGTGAGGCTCCAGCATGCACAGATGTAAGTTAAATTTGTTTTTCTCCTCTAACCTTTTTAGTACAGGTGGATCTGAGTCAATAATGTAGAAGAGAAGAAGGAAGTTATTTTTCCTCCCCTATATGCAGATGACACCACCCTTATGGCAGAAAGTAAGGAGAAACTAAAAAGCCTCTTGATGAAAGTAAAAGAGGAGACTGAAAAAGTTGGCTTAAAGCTCAGCATTCAGAAAATGAAGATCATGGCATCTGGTCCAATCACTTCATGGAAATAGATGGAGAAACAGTGGAAACAGTGTCAGACTTTATTTTGGGGGGCTCCAAAATCACTGCAGATGGTGATTGCAGCCATGAAATCAAAAGACGCTTACTCCTTGGAAGAAAAGTTATGACCAACCTAGATACCATATTCAAAAGCAGAGACATTACTTTGCCGACTAAGGTCCAACTAGTCAAGGCTATGGTTTTTCCAGTAGTCGTGTACGGATGTGAGAGTTGGACTGTGAAGAAGGCTGAGCGCCGAAGAATTGATGCTTTTGAACTGTGGTGTTGGAGAAGACTCTTGAGAGTCCCTTGGACTGCAAGGAGATCCAACCAGTCCATTCTGAAGGAGGTCAGCCCTGGGATTTCTTTGGAAGGAATGATGTTAAAGCTGAAACTCCAGTACTTTGGCCACCTCATGCGAAGAGCTGACTCATTGGAAAAGACTCTGATGCTGGGAGGGATTGGGGGCAGGAGGGGAAGAGGACGGCAGAGGATGAGATGGCTGGATGGCATCACTGACTCAATGGACGTGAGTCTGAGTGAACTCCGGGAGTTGGTGATGGACAGGGAGGCCTGTCCTGCTGCGATTCATGGGGTCGCAAAGAGTCGGACACGACTGAGCGACTGAACTGAACTGAAAGATGTTTTCCTCAGCTTTTCTGTTGAAACTTTTCAAACCTAGAGAAAGTGGTGAGAATAGTACAATATATAATCAGCCATAGAAAGGAACAAAATTGTGCCATTTGCAGAGACATAGATGGACCTTAAGATTGTCATACAGAATGAAGTAAGTCAGAAGGAAAAACAAATATTATATAATATTGTTTATATGTGGCATCTAGAAAAATGGTACAGATGAACCTACTTGCAAAGCAGAAATAAGAGTCACAGATGTAGAGAACAAACTTGTAGCTACCAAGCTGGGGAGAGGAGGGATGAATTGGCAGATTGGGCTTTATACTATGTATAAAATAGATAACTGATGAGAACCTATTGTGTAGCACAGGGAACTCTACTCAATGATGCGTGGTGACCCAAATGTGAAGGAAATCCAAAAAAGAGTGGATTTATGTATGCATATCACTGATTCACTTTGCTGCACAGCGGAAACCAACACAACATTGTAAAGTAACCATACATCAATAAAAAATTTAAAAAGAATCGTACAATATAACATACACCCTTCACATAGATTTCCCCAATTACTAACATTTTCCTTCAGTGTGCATTCTCTGTGCTCTTCTCCTCTCCCTCCTTCCCTTCAAGTAAAATACATTCCACAGAAAAAGCAAATTGTTTCTTTTAATAGAATTACCTTATTGTGAATGCACTATGCTAATTCCCCCATGTGCAGATCTATACTTGTTCTCTGCATCAAATTAACCAAGTTAGCAGAGCTACTTATGAAGTGCTCGGGGAATGGCTATGGACAGCACACGCCACTCAGTCCCTGTCCTCCATCTCACTGCCAGTCTTTCTGGTGCCTTCCTTTGATGACCACGACAGTATTAAGCAGGGACAGGGGTGGCAACCCACTCCAGCATTCTTGCCTGGAAAATCCCATGGTTGGAGGAACCTGGTAGGCTACAGTCCATGGGGTCGCAAAGAGTCAGACACGACTGAGCGACTTACCTTTTTACCTTTAGGGTTCTTGAAGAAGGAAAAGTAAGTCACAAATGCCGTTTGTTACTTGCTAACAAAGTGTTAGTGGCTTAGTCATTTCAGACTCTTTGAGAACCCATGGACTGTAGCCCACCAGGCTCCTTTGGCTTTGGGGATTCTCCAGGAAAGAATACTGGAGAGGGTTGCCATTTCCTTCTCCAGGGGATCTTCCCTACCCAGGGAAGATCAAACCTGGGTCTCCTGCATTCCAGGCAGATTCTGTACTATCTGAGCCACCAGGGAAACCCAAGGTACAGCCTAAGAACTGGTAATTCATGCTTTTTTATATCTTCAAGAGTGGCCAATCTTTACTCGTTGAAATCAGATGTTGCAGTTTTTGAAAACAGCCAGATGTTACTAAGAACCCAAATTGGTGACTACAGAAAACCTTCAGCTGTAATGTTACTATGTGTCCCTGTACATCTCTGAGGTAATGACAGGCAAAAAGCAACCACACTGAAATAAGAAGAGGTTTCCACGTAACTCCTCTGAAGAGAACCGTGTGCACCTTGGTATCTACATGCTAATATGTTTGTTTGCTTCTATATGCTTCTGATGCAACAGAAAATTGGATAAACTCTCCAGAAAGCGATTTGGCAATGTGTATCATGAGTCCTAAAGATATTTATACCCTTTGCTCCAGTAATTCTACTTTTAGAAAACTATACTAGAGTTTAGTTTAGAATAAACTTTTGTCTTATACAGGTTATAAGAGAAAAGCAAAAAGGTATTCATCATAGGGCTTTTTTTTTAATGGAAAAATAAAATGAACTCAACTGAAATTTTAGATTGTAGAATAAATGATTGATGACAGTCTATGCAACG
>SJYQ01001463.1:408445-424324 GCA_006410935.1 Redunca redunca
ATGCAACGCTTAACCTAATAATAGATAAAAATTTCATAATATTAAAAGAAAAAAGATATAAAACTACATAAGCACAACTATAACTAGGTTATAAAATATATACATATAAAAGACAGGCAGGAAATACAAGAAGATTTAACGATGGTTATCTTTAGTGAAGACAGTTATGGGTGATTTTATTACCTTTTCCTTAATATTATACAATAAGCATATGTTCCTTGATGACAAGGGAAAAATCTGTAAAAATATTATTATTTTGTATCATTCTACAGAGAAAGGCCAATCAGTATCAGCTTTTCTTTGCCTGTTTACAATAAAAAAAATTATATATTCTGAAACTTGCATAACAGATAATTGCTGTTGCAGAGACAGAAATCAGTAGAAACTTTATTTGCAGAATTCTCTGTGGCATAAAAAATTTGTATGACTACCTCCAAACATTCCTGGGACACACAGTTCAGAAGGTCACAGAAGTAACTATTACCCAGAGTACCAATTATGGTGTTTTACCAGCTTTTAAAAATAAACTGATACCACCTGTGAGTTGTCCCTATCTCCCTCGCTTGTTCTTTTCTCATAACTTTCTCCTCTGATTGTTTTGTTTCATTCTTTCCCTGTACTCACAGGATATCATCTTATAAAATATGAGATGATCACAGACCAAAGTCCTTTAAATCAAGATGTATTGAAAGCTGAGAGACCACTGGCAGAGCAAAGCTTTGATTTACAGTGGCTTGATTCACTGAGATGGGGTGATGGAGTCCAAGTTCAATCAGATATTTCACAAAGTTGCCTGATCTACTCAGCAGTTCCTGGGCTCTCGGGACACAGATACAAAGGACTATTGTGCAGCCTTGACAAGCAGTAGATTGTCAAGATGTAATAGAATGTAATGACACACCTGGGGCAAGCACCTATTTTTGACAAGTTATCAAAGGGAGGGAAAAATCAGAAAACAGACCCAAAGAGCAGTCCCAAAGTTATAAATGTAAGCATAGCCTGCATGTGCCTCAATGAAAAGAAGCCAGAAACACTAAGATTGCATGAAATAGGAGATTTAAATTATTCTCCATGTACATTATTTAATAAATGGTATGGAAACTTGAAAATTAAATATTGGATATGCTCTTTTGTTGTGATCTTCTATAGATCCAAGGCAATGTACAGAACTAACACACATTAACAGTCAAGACTTTAACTTTTTTCTTTAAAAAATGTTTAGGGAAATGGAAAGGCAAATATTCATTGAGAAATGGGAAGACTAAACCCTTGACAATGATAACAAGACAGTCTTTCTCTAAGTCTTGTTCATTAGCTTTACAAATATGAATAGATGTATCAGGTTATTTCTTAAAACAAGAAGAGGAAATTGGTGTAGGATAGCTGCTAGATGTAAAGCCCTAAGAAGAGTACCTCTCACAGGTACTGCTCAGTTGATGATAGCTGTCAATGGCTGTAATCATGATACAGAAAGCAAAATGGGTTTTGACTTTGAAAAACTGGGTTTCAGTCCTAGCTGTGTTGCAGTGAGGGATAATCATTTTTTGCCTACCTAATGAGTTTTCAGTAAGGAACAAATAAGACAATGAAATATGAATTCAGTTTTAAACACTGAAGCATTAATGACTTTATTGACAACTCACGGTTAGCTAAGCATTGCCCTCTTTAGTCCTCACTACAATGCTGAGAGAGGAAATGTTATTATGCCCTTTTACAGATAAGTAACCTGAGGACCACGAGATGAAGTAATTCCTTAGAGCTAGAAAGTGGGAAAGCTCAAGGTCAAACCCAGACAGCTATACTCCAGAGGTGGGAGTTGATACATAGGGCACCTCATTTTATTGTATTTCACTTTATTGCAGTTTATAGATACTGTGATTTTAATAATTGAAGGTTTGTGGCAACCTTGTATTGAGCAAGCCTATCACCACAATTTTTCCAAAGCATTTGCACACTTTGTTTCTCCGTGTCACATTTCAGTAACTCAAAATATTTCATACTTTCTCAATATTGTGCGGAGAAGGCAATGGCAACCCACTCCAGTACTCTTGCCTGGAAAATCCCATGGATGGAGGAGCCTGGTAGGCTGCAGTCCATGGGGTCAAGAAGAGTTGGACATGACTGAGCGAATTCACTTTCACTTTTCACTTTCATGCACTGGAGAATGCAATGGCAACCCAACCCCAGAATCCCAGGGACAGTGGAGCCTGGTGGGCTGCCGTCTATGGGGTCAGACAGAGTTGGACACAATTGAAGCAACTTAGCAGCAGCAGCAGGAGCAACACTGTGATATTTTTCTGGTGGTCTGTGATCGGTGAGTGATTTTTATGTGACTATTGCAAAAAGATGACTGGCTGGAGGTTCAAATGACAGTTACCATTTTTTAGCAAAAAGTATTTTTTCAATTAAGGGTATTTTGTTTATATAATGCTATTACAAACTACAGTATAAAGGTAACTTTTATATACACTGGAAAAGCAAAAAATTTGTGTAACTCACTTTATTGCAATACTCACTTTACTGCAGTGGTCCAGAATGGAACCCATGGTATCTGTGAAGTGTGTTTGTACCACTTCTCTGCTTTATTCTTACATTTGTTTTTAAAGACTCGGTATTCCCTAGTAACATTTGCATTATGCACACCTGTGATTACCCCAAAGTGACCCCAGGAGCTCCACTGTGTCCAATACAGTAGCGCTGGTCACAAAGGACTATCAAGCCCTGGAATGTGCCTAATGCAATCAAATAACTAATTTTAATTTAAGTTTAAAAATGGATACAATTTCAATTTTGGAAAACTTGGAAATATATTTGGAACAACTGAGGTATGCAAATCTACTTTTTAACTGTAAATTTTATGAAAACACTGATCGAGTATGTCCAAAGAAAATTTAGCATCTGAATTGAGAGATTCTGTAAGTGTGAAATAAACACCTGATTTCAAAGAGCTGCTATTAAAGAATGTAAAATGTCTCAATAGTAAATGTTCTATTAATTACATGTTGACCGGATAATATTTTGGGTAAAGTGATTCAAAGAAAATATATTATTAAAAATTCATTTCACCTGTTTCTTTCTTTATTTTTTTTTTTTTTTTTACTGTAGCTACTAAGACCCTCAAAATTACACATATGGCTCACATCATAGCTCTATTGACCACCACTGGCCTGAACAATAAATCAGCTGGAGTGGAGAGTTCTCCCCTCTTCCTAGCATGAGAGGATAAAGATGATCTTGACCTTCCTGGGTACAGACTTACCCAGGTTGTAAGTTACCTGGTTCCCAGAAGCAGACCAAATGGCTTTCCCAGACAACTGGCCAGGAAAGCCCTGGAGTCGATCAGTTTGTTCCCCTATGAGAATCAATAAGGAGACAGGTCCTGCTCCTGGAATGAACAACCCCACCGTGTCCAGCACAATGTCCTGCACCCCAGCAACCCTTTCTGTGCACGTCATGTATACCACATCTTGTGGAACCTTGCTCTCAGTTTCCCCAAGCCTTTCTAACTCAGAGTTGTACAGTTTGCCTTGGCTCCTGATAAATGGTAACTACAAAGGGACCCCCCTTGCCCAACAGGGACTCCTGGGATCCTAGGAAAAGACTGAATTCCCTGCTAACAGGAAAGTAGATACTCAAACAGCAGGGAAATTTGTGGTCTTATTGTAAATGTGACACATGTAGACTTATCACAGGAAAAGCCAAGGACATACTGGTTACATTTGTAACCAGTGTTAGTCCCCTGAGTCACATTATCCCATAAAGACAAGCGGCAGCAAAGAGAAATTTCTGTACTAAGACACGATATGCATTTAACCCAGAAGAAAGTTAAAACACAACACAATCTCTATACTCTAGGGACAAGGGAATCCCTATCCACTAGCAAGTATGACAGAGGGCTGGCTAATGATAAGAAAATCTACCTTGGTTTCAATGCTAATTACACACCTACAGAGAGCATCTGACTATATGCCCGGAAGTGGGGTAGACAGTAGGATGTTAGTCGTTCATTTGTGGCCGACTCTTTGTGATTCCATGGACTGTAGCCCACCAGGCTGCTCTGTCCATAGAATTCTCCAGGCAAGAATGCTGGAGTGGGGTACCATTCCCTTCTCCAGGAGATCTTCCCCACCCAAGGATCAACCTGGGTCTGCTGCATTGCAGGTAGATTCTTTACCATCTAAGCCACCAGGGAAGTAGGACAGTAACGTGAAATATTATAAAAAGCATTGGCTTTCTCATTATGAGATCTGGGTCTCAGTCTCCTAATCTATGGAACAATGATAACAGCCCTTTTATGGATATTAGTAAGTGAAAGTCACTGAGTCATGTCTGACTCTTTGCAACCTCATAGACTATACAGTCCATGGAATTCTCCAGGCCAGAATACTGGAGTGGGTAGCTATTCCCTTCTCTAGGGGATCTTCCCAACCCAGGGACTGAACCTAGATCTCCAGCATAGCAGGCAGATTCTTTACCAGCTGAGCCATCAAGAAAGCCCTATATGGGTACAGAGAGCCTTAAACTGAGCATGTATTTTAATTGCCAGGACAGTGTGTAACATACAATAAGGACTCTAAGTCTTCGTGTCCTGCCTCTGAGAGATAAAGGAGCAAAAAACAGGCCCTGTCCTGAAAGAGTTGAAACTCTACCCAGATTGGGTAGCAGACCAGCACAGCAATTATCCTAAGGCTCCCACAGTTACACCTGTCGTAACCCAGACCACCTTCACAGGGGCAGGAAGGAAGGAGGGGCTATTACCACCTGTGCCTGTGAATCCAGGACAACCAGAAAGTAGATGCTCAGAGGCAAGGGGAGGCAGGAATGCGACACAGAAGATGGATGAAACTGAACTGATACTGAGAGAGTCAATTCCTAGGCAGGTTGATAAGAAGTCTGGGAGTCCCCAAGGAGAGAAGGGTCTGGGGTTCTTAAGGAGGAGATAGGGGTCTGGAATTCTCAAGGAGGAGGAAAGGACAAACTTTTTTTTTTCCTCTACATTCCTTAGGATTATATAACAATAATATATCCTGCTTGAGGACAGTTTCTGGAAAATACCTTCTGGCTAATCCCATTATCTTAAAATGGAAATTATGGGAGTGAGTCTAGTAAGATCTTTACAATCTCCAGACATTCTTTTGATTAATAACTAATTAAAAGTATATAACTCCATTGCTAACACTAGCGAGGGGGCACTCTTTCTGCCCCCTTCTGATGTCTATGTCAGAAACTTTCTCTTTTATTCTTTAATAAAACTTTATTACACAAAAGCTCTGAGCAATCAAGCCTTGTCTCTGGCCCCGGATTGAATTCTTCTCCTCCAGAGGCCAAAAATCCCGGTGTCTTTCATGGTTCAGCAACAACCTTTCAGTATGATCCCAGGACAAAACGTAGGAACTGCTTCCTTGAAGATAAAATTGCTTTCAGGTTGTTTCCTTGTCATTTGCCTTTCTCATAAATGTTTAGCATAGAAACACCGAGTATTTGAGGTCTTTAATGAGCTGTGTTCCAAATAATTACAGTTTTAAACTAAATATGTTCATAATTCTCAATTTTTGTAAAGTAGAAACATGTCTTTACCTTTATACGTTCCAATTAGGCATTTTTTTTTTCCTATTCAAGCTCAAAATTGGCTCAGACAGTAAAGAATCTGCCTGCAATGCAGAAGACCCCAGGTCCCATCCCTCAGTCTCCATCCCTGACCCAAGATAAGGGAATGGCAACCCACTCCAGTATTCTTACCTGGAGAATTTCATGGACAGAGGAACCTGGTGAGCTACAGTCCATAAGTCAAACAAAACTGAGCAAATAACACTTTCAAGCTTTTTTTTTTTATTCTAGCTCAAAATCACAGATTTCTCTACCCCACTCCCTTGGTGATAGGCTTTTTCTAATTTTTTATGAGTTCGTATTGTTCCTGATGGACCCCCATTATCCCATTTGCCCCTGACTTCAATATATCATCCATACTGAACCTTGGTAGCTCAGCTGATAAAGAATCCACCCGCAATGCAGGAGACTTCCTGGGTTAGGAAAATCCACAGGAGAAGGGATAGACAACCCACTCCAATATTCTTGGGCTTCCCTGGTGGCTCAGTTGGTAACGAATCTGCCTGCAGTGCAGGAGACCTGGGTTCGATCCCTGGGTTGGGAAGATCCCCTGGAGCACAGAACTGGCTATCCACTCCAGTATTCTGGAGTAGAGAATTCCATGGACTATATAATCCATGGGATGGCAAAGAGTTGGACACAACTCAACAACTTTCATTTTCACTTTTCCAACACATCCCACACTAAACCCAGAGCAATCTTTCAGAATCCCACAGTATCCATCACTGCACTGCCCCTCCCACCATCCCCAGTTCCCTGTTTCTATAAAAGAAGCCAGGTCACTTAGATTCCAGACAGACTTCAAGATCCAGTCCTGCCTCCTTCCCTGCGCTTCTCTTGAGCAGTCCTACCCTGCACCACCCCATATTCAAAGATTCTGGGCACCACACCCTGACAATCTCCTGGCTTCATTACCTTGCTCTCACTCTTCCCTATGCCCTTTCCCTTCTTATCTAGCTGGCTTTCAAGGCCTCAGCTGAAAATGTCACTTATTTTTTCAAACCTTCACCTATTCACTTCTCTCATCTCCAACCCCAAATGGACCATTATGTTTTTCTCAAAATTCACATATCACTATAAATATCACTAGCACTGCTCTAGTCACGTCATAAGTGTATACACATTATTTTTCTCAATTACACCATACACTTTTAAAGGAAAGGGAGATCCTTTTTATCCCTAATTTATTGATGGGATTGGGCAAGTTACCACTTTATAAAACCAGGGCAGCTAGTCAGTAGCCCTTCAAAGTGTCTAGGAAAGAGTGAATTCTCCAAAAACATTATTAAAAAAAAGAGAGATGGGGATGATGAAAGAGAAGGGAGATGTTAAGCAACTGAATTCAGAATTGAGTACAATTGGGTTTTTTTTCTTCTCTAGTCCTTAGAGAAGAAGTTGCTGTGCTGTGACCAAGGACAACCTACATCATTTCTCTGAATGTCACCCACCTAATCTGCAAAACAGAAATATTGACAGTAGATCTTACCTCCCTGGTACAGCTCTGGGAGCAAATAAGTTGAAAGAGTGGCTATAAAATTCTGACTTTGAATTGAGTTCAAGGTCAGTCTGTTTTTTAAAATGTATTTTTCAGAAAAGGAAAATCAGAAATTTGCTCTAAAATTTTTATTGAAAAAATGTTCTCTTTTGTTGAATAATGATAGGAGATAAAACATGCCACAGTTCCAACTCATCCTCCTTATTAATGAATTAAGCCACATCAAAATGCAATAAAAAGAGTATAAGAGACTCCTAAGAATCATTCAAATTTTTATCAGTCATTTTCTCTCCATAAAATGAGCATTTCTATTAAAATGATATCGCATAAAAATGGGATTTTAATGTGTGAAGATTCTTTAAAATCATGAGACCACCTGGTAAATCAGAGGTTTAAAACTATTTTTCCCCTCCATAGAAATTAGAAATGAATTAAATTAGAAAATGCAAAACCAACATAGTCGCAAAATATTGAAGCATCAGGATATTCAACTTAAAGATGCCCACAGGTAAGAGTACTGGTCTCTTGGTCATCAGGGACCATGAGAAATGAGAAGTTCTCATGGAGGAATGGGTAAACCTCATTGGTTATATAAGAAAGAACAGTTGCAAGGGAAGAAACAAAGTGCATAGGAAACAGGAATTGTGACATCACAGCACAGTTGAAAACCTGAATTACTTACAAAAAGTTACATGCCATTAAAAACTGTCACAGTAGAAAATAAAATTGAAAGAATGGCCACTTCATAGAGAAATGGGCTCCTCAAAGAATAGGAAAAGTATGCTTTTGATAAACCTCTATTAATAGGCAAGCCTTGATATCTTATTCAAGATGAGACTAGAGTGATGAACAGCATTTCAAATTGAAAAGTATTGCAACAATAAGTATTAAACTTCATATATTATACTTGTAAATATTGGAGGGATGTGAATATATATCTTGGTCATCCCTAAAGAACTTCAATTTGAAAAAAAATAAATAAAAAGATACATAAGAACAAAAAACTCAATAAACAAGATTCTTCCAGAATATAAACTGAGCACCTTGGAGAGTATACCACCTCTCTTGTCCCCTAGGACACAACTAAGGAAATATCTTTTCTTATACCCAATATCACCCGGCATTTCTCATGATGTACTCTGCATATAAGTTAAATAGGCAGCATAACAATATACAGCCTTGTTGTACGCCTTTCCTGATTTGGAACCAGTCTGTTGTTTAATGTCCAGTTCTAACTGTTCCTTCTTGACCTGTATACAGATTTCTCATGAGGCAGGTCAGGTGGTCTGGTATTCCTACCTCCTGAAGAATTTTGCACAGTTTGCCATGATCCACACAGGCAAAGGCTTTGGCATAGCCAGTGAAGCAGAAGTAGATGTTTTTCTGGGACTCTCTTGCTTTTGCAATGATCCAGCAGATGTTGGCAATTTGATCTCTAATTCCTCTGCCTTTTCTATATCCAGCTTGAACATCTGGAAGTTCACAGTTCACATACTATTGAAGCCTGGCTTGGAGAATTTTGAGTATTACTTTGCTAGCATGTGAGATGAGTGCAATTGTGTGGTAGTCTGAACATTCTTTCACATTGCCTTTCTTTGGGATTGGTATGAAAATCAACCTTTTCCATTCCTGTGGCCACTGCTGAGTTTTCCAAATTTGCTGGCATATTGAGGGCAGCACTTGCACAGCATCATCTTCTAGGACTTGAAATAGCTCAACTGGAATTCCATCACTTCCACTAGCTTTGTTCACAGTAGTGCTTCCTAAAGCCCACTTGACTTTGCATTCCAGGATGTCTGGCTCTAAGTGAGTGATCACACCATCATGATTGTCTGGGTCATGATGATATTTTTTGTATAGTTCTGTGTATTCTTGCCAGCTCTCCTGAATATCTTCAGCTTCGGTTAGGTCCATACCATTTCTGGCCTTTATTGTGTCCTTATTTGACTTATATGCAGAGTACATCATGAGAAATGCTGGGCTGGAAGAAGCACAAGCTGGAATCAAGATTGCCGGCAGAAATATCAATAACCTCAGATATGCAGATGACACCACCCTTATGGCAGAAAGTGAAGAACTAAAGAGCCTCTTGATGAAAGTGAAAGAGGAGAGTGGGAAAGTTGGCTTAAAACTCAACATTAAGAAAACTAAGATCATAGCATCGGGTCACATCACTTCATGGCAAATAGATTGGAGAAACAATGGAAACAGTTACAGACTTTATTTTGGGGAGCTCCAAAATCACTGCAGATGTTGATTGCAGCCATGAAATTAAAAGATGCTTGCTCCTTGGAAGAAAAGCTATAACCAACCTAGANAGTTATGACCAACATAGACAGCATATTCAAAAGCAGACATTACTTTGCCAGCAAAGGTTTGTCTAGTAAAATCTATGGTCTTCCAAGTAGTCATGTATGGATGTGAGAGTTGGACTATAAGGAAAGCTGAGCACCCAAGAATTGATGCTTTGAACTGCGGTGTTGGAGAAGACTTTTGAGAGTCCCTTGGACTGCAAGGAGATCCAAACAGTCCATTCTAAAGGAGATCAGTCCTGAATATTCATTGGAAGGACTGATGTTGAAGCTGAAACTCCAATACTTTGGCCACCTGATGAGAAGAGCTGACTCACTGGAAAAGACCCTGATGCTGGGAAAGACTGAGGATGAGAGGAGAAGGGGACAACAGAGGATGAGATGATTGGATGGCATCACCAACTTGATGGACATGAGTTTGAGTAAACTCCAGGAGCTGGTGATGGACAGGGAAGATTGGCATGTGGCAGTCCATGGGGTCTCAAAGAGTCGGACACAGCTGAGTGACTGAACTGAACTGAATATCACCCTAGTGCAATAGAAGAAGAATTGGGTCTTCCAAGGGACTTCATTCAGTGTTAAAAGTTTTCATAAACAGGAAAAATCCAACTCAAAGTAGTCCATATATTTAAGAAATCTACAGGGTCAAAAATCACTGTACCTATTATCTTCCTTTTGGTTTTTTCACTGCCAACATAAATACTAACGTTTTACTTTTGTGAAATTGTGATTCATAAGAAACCTTATGTTACATCTGCATCCACATTTCCTAGCTCACAGCTTCCAAAACCCTTGAAATTTCCTAAGTGTGGAGAGTAATAAAGGTGTTTTTTTGATATATTAATGAGGTGACTTAGGAAATGGACTGGAAGGACAGGAGTGGGTTGCCAATGGAACCAACTAAGTGATCAGATAGTTGGAACTTTCAGTCCTAGCCCTGACTTTCTGGGAGGGAGAAGGGACTGGAGGTTGATTCAAAGACCAGTGGCCAGTGTTTCAATCAATCATGCCTATATAATGAAACCTCCAAAAAAACCCCAAATAGATGTGGTTAAAAGAGCTTTGGGGTTGATGTGCATGTGGAGGTCAGGGCGAGTGTTGAGTACAGAGAGGGGATAGGACCTCTGCTCCCTTTCCCCATAGCTTGCCCTAAGCATCTCTTCCATTTGGCTATTCCTGAGTCACAGCCTTTTGTAATAAACTGATAAGCTACTCAATTCTGTAAGCCACTCTAGCAAATTAAACAAATGAAAGGAGGGAATATTGGGAAACACTGACTTATAACCAGTTGGTCTGAAATACAGGTAACAACCCAGCCTTACCACTGGCATCTGAAGATGTGGGGGCAGTCTTATAGGACTGAATGCTTTACCTGTGTTATCTGATTTCATCTCCAGGTAGATGGTGTCAGAATTTAGTTAAATTGGAAGATACCCCCCTGGTGTCTGGAGCACTGTTTGTTGATGTGGGAAACACACACACACACGTCGGAATTGGTCTCAGAACACCATTTTAACAAATATTAGATTTTCAAATAAAAGCTGGTCATAGCTCCCAAAGCACTTTCAAACACATTAGCTCCTTGATCTTCTTCATAGCCCTGTGCAATAGGTACTGCAGTTATTTTCCAGATGAGAAAACAAAGTCTTGGAGGAAGAAGGTCACACTCCTAGAATGAGGCACACTGAAGATAAAAATTCAAGCCTTCTGGGTCCAAACCAACTACATCTCCCACTTCCATTTTCAAGTGCATAACAATCGTGAGAATGATTCAGTTCTCTAAGAAAAGAGCAAAACCCTTGGCAAATGCTCCTAAATTTTTTCATAGCCCCTTGGAGGACTCAGAGCTGTGTTTTAATCCCTGGGAGTGGAAGAGACCTTGGTGGGCTGAACTTTTGTATGAGGCTTAAGCAGCAGGCTCAGGCTGCAGATGGGCAAAGGGAGGGGAGACCAGGGTGCAATGCTCCAAGCTCGGATTAAGCATCCAAATCGGAAAGAGAACAGCTGTAGCCCCTTTACATTACGGTTTTAAAATTCTGAGCATGTAAAGAACTATAAAAATCACAAGTAGGCCCTGGATCATAACAGATGAATAAGGGATTTATAATCTTTAAACTGCAAGGAGAATGGCTTACATTTGTACCATTTCCTATTTTGATTACAATCATTGTCCTGAAAGCAGATTCATGTTGTGCCTTTTCTGATTCTTTTTGCAATCCATCACAAGGAGACAACAGGCTGGTGATGCCACTGTACATTCTTTGAAAGACAATAAAAGCCTGTGTCACTTTAGACCTCTCTTTTTTGTCTTGTTTGTCATAATTTGATTGGGCAATTGTTTTCTATTGTGGCCTGTTAGCCACCTCATTAACCTAGAAGGGTGAGATGGTCTGGACAATGCACTTCTGGAAAATTTAAAAGGTTAAAGCAAAAAACCTGCTACTCAATGCTTTTCATAAACTAGCTAGGATATTAAATTCTAATATCTTTTTCCAGGGACCCAGACTGTCATTATAAGAAATGGTACAAAGCGAGGCTCTTCCTGAACTGTTTGAAAATGGCATTCTTCTTCTAATGTTTTCTGCCCTTGTGTGGTCTGTATATCAGTAAGCCCAGTGGAAATGTCTACCCTCCTTTCCCCACAACACCCTCCTACAACAGAATGTCCTTTATTCCTTAGAAGGGACTTTTTTCCAGCTCAATCTGTTTTCCTATGTATTACAGAAACTTCTATAAAGTTGATAAGAACTTCTATAGCTACCAAATTCTCTATTTTTCTAGAAATTCACGAAATGTGGTGTGACAATATTGATGCTCATATGCAAAGAAACAAATACAAAAGTTTAGAACCAGTGCCTCTGGGCTCTAGCCTGGCTATTAACTATTATGGCCTATAGTAGAGCCATCACAGTGCACACCTACCTGTATTATTGTGCTATATGTGCAACCATCTGGAAAACTATAGCTGCACCAATGCAAAAAAAAAAAGTGAAAAAGGAAGACATAGATTATGTTACAATTTTTCAGATGGTACTCAAGTTACACAGTTGGTTAACACAAGGACATAAAAATCCAGTAATTTCTAAATTAAAAAGGAAATATTCATTTTTCTTCTGTGTTGATTTTTTTCCCCCTTTTACTCCTGATCCAGCTAGACTGCCTGGCCTTTTATAGCAAAGAAAATCTATGGAGCATAAGAAATTGGTAGCATGCCCATAGCTGACCTAACTTTATGGAATTGCACTCCTATCCCTATCACATATATTTATTATACTCCAACTTCTCTTGGGTGGCTTTATACCCAGGTGACAGTTGGGATCTGTGGGAATGTTCCCCTGGAAAGCTGTAAAGCTCGGGGTAAATTATACCACATGTGACTAATCTAAGAACTCATTAAAGCATTTCCATACACTGCATTCTGACGGATATGGCAGCCTCAGGAATTCCAGTTGGATATATAAACAGCCTCTTGTTTTTTATTCTAATTGTGGTTATTATACAAATGTAAATGAAATGTACACTCTGCTCTTCATTTGCATGTAAAGTTGGCAAGCAGTATTTGAAAAGTCTTGTCACCCACTTCTTTTACCAATCACTCTCTTCTCAGACAACAGATTAACTCATTCATTCATCCACTCATTTATTCCACAAACATTTCCTCTACTATGTACTCTACAGTATGAGAGGGTAGCAGGCACAGGATATACAAAAGTGACCAATAGATAATCCCTTCCCTCAAGGAGCTTATGTCTAGTGGGGAGGGAAGTCGACAAATTACAAGCACTATTTGTTAAGTGGTAGAATCTGGGTCATGAGACCCAAGTAGACAGGTTTAACAGAGATGTTATTTGAGTTGAATTTTGAGGAATTAGTAGGACATTTTCAAATGGAGACAGCTCAAAGGACATACTTGAAAGAAAAAACAAAGGCAGAGAAAAAAATGTATGTCAAGGGAATGCAATTTTAGTTCTAGTCTCAGCAAAATAGAATTAAGTAAAGGCAATCCACTTTCCACTGATGCCCATTCCCCTTCCATAAATCACATGATACAGGCAAATTCCAACACAAATAATTTGGGACTTTGCTTCTGTTCATCTCCATTCTTATGAACAAAGACAAGACCGTTACTGACAACCACAAAGACAGCAACTAACTTGGGTCCCCTGCTCTGTCACATCACTATCTCCCTTGATCTCACGGGTCTTGGGAAATAATCAGTGCAGGCTTGTTGAGAATTCCCAGCTCTCTAAGGCCTACTTGGAATTAGGAATTCAATGTTTGTGCCACGGCATGAGAGGTTTTCAAGAGGTTCAGTCAAGATTTCAAACCCCAGTGCCTCCAGCTATGCAGTTTTGTTGCAGAGACTGGCTGAGCACACAGCTCCTGCCTTCTCAGATCTTACTAGTCATCTCCAGCAGGGTTGAACCATTAGGTGGTAGATGAGACCACTTCTGAAGGAGCTGGCCATTGCCCCAGCAATGAAGTGGTACAGGGACCATATTTTCTGAAGACAAAATGAAAACACATGGTCTGGTAACAGAACCAAGTATCTGAAGGCAAGGCCATCTTGAAAACCTGCCAAGATGGAAGGGTGCAGCAACCATTTCTTTGAGGACAAGCTGCTCTCTATACTATTGCTGTTCCATAAAAATATGAGTCACAAATATGAAGCATACATGTAATTTTAAACTCTTTTCTAGCATTAAAGAACTAAAAAAAGTACAATTCATTTTAATGATTTTTATTTAGTCTAATCTGTCACAAAATATAATTCTAAAATGTAAATAATACTTTTCAAGTATTAAGATATTTTACTTTTTATGCTCATTCTTTTTTGTGCATAAGTCTTTGCCATCCAGTATGTATTTTCCACTGATAGCTCATCTCAATTTGGCATTGGTATCAGACAGCATAGCTCTACAGCAAAGGAGCTGTCTGTGGTCCTCCCCTCCCTGTATACTCTGTACTGATAGTAAGACCCAACTAACCAAAGCATTAGCCAGGGTTATTCAAGATTCTGGCTAAGGACATACAGTAACCATCCTTAGCTCTTTCATTCTTCCATTCATTTGTTCACTTAGCAAATATTGTTTCAGCAACTATGACTGTATCGGTTAAGTGCTTCGTGTGGAAACACAAAATGAAGTGAGACTAGGTCTCTACTTTCAGAGTCTACATGAGAAGAAACAAGTACAACAGTAATGGCGCAATGCTTTGAATTCTTTGCCAGTGTGTACACAGGGAGCCTTGGGAGCCCAGAGGCAAGTCAGGGAATGAGCAAGGAAGAGAGGAGTGCTGAGGAATCATTCAGGGCACTCAGCACTAGTGCAAGTTTAGCTAGACAGTTGTAAAGTGGAAGGAAAAACATTCCTTGGAAGAGAAAGGGAAGAGGTGCAAAGACCTAAGGCACCATTCCACAGAAATCAAAAGTAAAATTTGTAATAAGGAGTTTCCAAAGATGTCAGAGAATGTGTTAGGAAACCTAGTGTGTCTGCTACGGTTGGCACAGCGTGGAACCAAAGAACCTGCAAGCATTCGACAGAGTCTTCTGATAAGTTCCAGGAAACTCCCTGCAGTAGGTGTCTGTTATCAACATCCCAGAACCCAACTAAAAGTCCAACAGATTATGCTGCAAATGTACATGTTGGATATGAATGTAAGGCTCTACCACAGTTATTCAAACTTAACAGTATTTTCAAAGCAAAGGCTTGGTGCTTAACATCATGATGTCTTGCTTACCAAATAGAACTTTTCCTACCAAGTTCAGAGAACCTTTTGCTAAAATACTTTTGGCAACAGTAGCAGGATTACATTTACCTAGGCTGACTCAATTTAAGATGGCAGGCAAGGTTCCTCCCTTGCTTTCATGCTACCTTCAACCCCACCCTAACACTCACACTCAATCCACTGCACTCCAATCATAGGAAATAAATTGTCATTTCCAAAACACAGAGCTGCAGTCATTCTTAGCTGCATACCTTTGTACCTATGATTCCCAGGATACACTAATTTCTACCTAACTGACTGCTTAAAAAACTCAGCTCAAGTGCAACTTCCCTGGAGAAGCCTCCTAATCATGACCCCTCTCCATCCATGTGGGTGCTATGTGCTTAGTGCTCTTGCAGACCTCAGTGAATATCTCTTCCATTGCTTTTTGTGCCATTTCAGTTCAGTTCAGTTGCTCAGTCATGTCTGACTCTTTGCGACCCCATGAATCACAGCAGGACAGGCCTCCCTGTCCATCACCAACTCCCGGAGTTCACCCAGACTCGAGTCCATCGAGTCAGTGATGCCATCCAGCCATCTCATCCTCAGTCGTCCCCTTCTCCTCCTGACCCCAATCCCTCCCAGCATCAAAGTCTTTTCCAATGAGTCAACTCTTTGCATGAGGTGGCCAAAGTACTGGAGTTTCAGCTTTAGCATCATTCCTTCCAAAGAAATCCCAGGGTTGATCTCCTTCAGAAT
>SJYQ01001463.1:424392-472038 GCA_006410935.1 Redunca redunca
ACTCTTTGCAACCCCGTGAATTGCAGCACTCCAGGCCTTCCTGTCCAACACCAACTCCTGGGGTTCACCCAGACTCATGTCCATCAAGTCAGTGATGCCACCCAGCCATCTCATCCTGCCCCCAATTTCCCTCCCAGCATCAGAGTCTTTTCCAATGAGTCAATTCTTTGCATGAGGTGGCCAAAGTACTGGAGTTTCAGCTTTAGCATCATTCCTTCCAAAGAAATCCCAGGGTTGATCTCCTTCAGAATGGACTGGTTGGATCTCCTTGCAGTCCAAGGGCCTCTCAAGAGTCTTCTCCAACACCACAGTTCAAAAGCATCAATTCTTTGGCGCTCAGCCTTCTTCACAGTCCAGCTCTCACATCCATACATGACCACAGGAAAAACCATAGCCTTGACTAGACAGACCTTAGTCGGCAAAGTAATGTCTCTGCTTTTGAATATGCTGTCTAGGTTGGTCATAACTGTCCTTCCAAGGAGTAAGTGCCTTTTAATTTCATGGCTGCAGTCACCATCTGCAGTGATTTTGGAGCCCCAAAAATAAAGTCTGACACTGTTTCCACTGTTTCCCCATCTATTTCCCATAAAGTGATGGGACCGGGTGCCATAATCTTCGTTTTCTGAATGTTGAGCTTTAAGCCAACTTTTTCACTCTCCTCTTTCACTTTCATCAAGAGGCTTTTTAGCTCCTCTTCACTTTCTGCCGTAAGGATGGTGTCATCTGCATATCTGAGGTTATTGATATTTCTACCAGCAATCTTGATTCCAGCTTGTGCTTCTTCCAGACCAGCGTTTCTCATGATGTAATCTGCATATAAGTTAAATAATCAGGGTGACAATATAAATCATTTAAATACAGAAGGCAGAATGATGGCTAATCAATCAACTATTTTCAAAACAGAGCAATGAATGGTAAAGGTTATGAAGGGTTGTGACTAATTTAAAGGGAGGCAGATTTTGTCTCAGGGTAGAACTTTCAAACACCTAGGGCTGTCCCACACACAAAAAAATGGTTTATCTAAGGGTAGGCAAATTATGTCTTTGCGCCAAATTTAGCCCACCATCTATCTGCTTTTATAAATAAAGTGTTACTGTAACACATCCATTTGTTTACATATTGTCCATAGCTGCTTTCACAGGCAAAGGCAGAGTTGAATAGTTGCAAACCAAAAATCTAACCCTAAAATTTTCAAAGCCTAGAATATTTACTATCTGGTCCTTTATAGAAAAAGTTTTCTGGCCTCTAATCTAGTAATGAGGTTGTGAGATTTCCACTGCAGCAAATGTTCAAGTAGAGGATGGGTCTGTCCAGGATGTGGAAGGAATACATTCTTTAAAAAAAAATAAATAAATAAAAAAAAAATAAAAGGGAGAATGGTAACCTTAAAATGTCCTCCCCTCTGGGCAAGACTATGATTATATGCCTACATTTCTATGACAAAAACACATCATATTTTGTCTTTGGCTGACAATCCTGTAATGGGCAGTATTGCTAGTGAAATGGAGCAGGACCCTGTGGGGTCCTCCCAGGCTCAAATCCTTTCAGTCTCCCACCCAAGTAGAGGATGGTAACTTCAGGCTGAGCACAAGACTCCTCCTACTTCACTACCAACCAATCAAAGGAAAGTCTGCACACAGTGGAAAATAATGAAGACAGACTCTGACCCCTTCCCTAAACAACTCTCCCTTAAAAATTTTTCATGGTCGAGCAGAAACTTTAGAGTTGGTTTCTTGACACGAGTCTGCCTTCTCATGGGGTTGCAGCTGCCTGAACTAAGCAACCTTTCCCTTCCAGCTGGGCTTCCCAGGTGGCACAGTGGTAAAGAACCAATGCAGGAGACATCGGAAACTCGAGTTCTATCCCTGGATAGAGAAGATCCCCTGGAGGAGGAAATGGAACCCATCCCAGTGTTCTTGCCTGGAAACTTCCATGGAGAGAGAAGCCTGGAAGGCTATACTCCACGGAGTCACAAAGTCAGACATGAATGAGCATACACACACACACACACACACACACACACACGCATCCCTTCCAACTAACACTTGTCTCTTTCAAGCAGCAAGCAGCCGAAACTTAGCTCAGTACTACTAGTTGTAGAAAAGGAAATCATCTATACAGCCATGGTTTCAGTAATGCACCTAACTTCCTAAATATAGTTTATACTCTAAATAATGAAGGAAATACATTTTTGATCCCAGGCATCACCAGGACACTATCATAGAAAGCAGTCAAGAAAGATTCAAAGGAAGCCAAGGGGACAGTAACCTAACCTGTCGCTGATCCTGCATTTCCCAACAGATTTAAAATGAAGCTCTTCCTCTAGATGACAGGTATTAATCATGGGTCAACCCTTCAACCTTTGCTATTCTTTACGAGGCTATGTGGGGAAGGAGCCACCTATGAGACTACTTCTGCTTGCTTTGTGCTTATTGACTCACCTCAACATTGCTGGAGGTCAAGTTTCCAAAGCTGCTTTTTCATCCTTTAGCAGGTTTATTCACTAGGAGTGAAAAATTCTCAAAACTGAAGCACTCTGGATGAAAAAGAATACCTTTTCAAAAATCTTCCCATTTTCACATATTTTAATGACACATCATGAAATGGTTTTAATTTAGAATAAAGCCACGTGCATACATCTATTTGGTGTTTACTAGGAGGGTTGAAATGTCTGCATGCTTCCATACTTTCAATTCTAGAGGATATACCTTTGGGTAGATTATGGAAGGAACTGCTGTATCAGGAGGAAAAAATGCCTTCCTGCATCCCATTTTTCTGGAGAAGGTGATGATGCAGGAAACTGGCCAAGGAAGGCAGGTCTGGGGCCAAGGTGCTCCCACCACCACATCAGCCAAGCTCCGCTGTCATCTCTGCACATTTCAGACATCACCAGGTATATTGTTCTATAAATATAGGAGGGACCATTGCAAGTCCTAAAAACTCCTCATTTTAAAGTGGTTCCACAGGCTATCCCCAAAGACATTTACTATCCTCTCTTCAATGATCTCCTCACCAACTATATCAAGACTCAAAGATGAAGGCAGCTGAAAAACCCCCAAACATCTGTGGTGGAAGTTACTTATAGTTGCCGTTTACTTTCTAGTGGCCTCATATACAGGTCTCTAGTATATTCTCCATCTTTCCTCTTGCTTCTCCATGAAATGAATCTATCCCCTTGTTTACCGTGTTTGCTGTGCCCGTGAGCTGCACTCTTGCTCTTAGATTTCTGCCGACTCCTATTATCACTCTGAAGGAACTGGCTGCTTTAGAAGAAAAGGAAAGAAATCTCTCCAGTACTATGTATCTCTAGCAGTGGTATAAGAGGAGGGTCATGTAAGTTATAGCTGTCTGGGGCCAATTGTGCAGACGCTTAGCGTTTATTCTTTCCTTCCTCTTCCCCACCCCTCCCTGCTCTACTGGAAGATACCTGCTGTAATAAAAAATAATAGAGAAAACTTGCTCCCACGAAGCCTTATTGAAATGCTCCACTGGAAGGAGTCAAAGTAGGTCAGGAGGGGAAACATTCGGTCAATGGGTTTCAGAGTGATGCTCCCTCATCTTGAACTCCCATGGCACCAATTGGCTGAACCAGTCATTGTCATTTATCAAATCCTGTTCTGCTCTGTTCTGTGTGTGTGTGTGATTCATTCAAAGAGGGTATAAAATTCCTTAAAGGCAGTCTAATTCCATGTGCTCTCCCCTTTGGACCTCCAATAGCTCCTAGCACAGGGTCTTCTATCCTGAAGTCATTTGAAAAAAATTTGTTGCAGTGCTATTTTGAAGCCTGTGAACTAGTTTTGAATGCATTTTAAGAACTATAAAAACTTTTCATAGTAACACAAAAGAGAAGGGGGCAGATTTTAAAATCCTTCCTTACTGGGACAGTATGATATTACTCCCAAAGATGACCAAGCAAATATGTTGGGGAATTAAAGTTGCAGATGGAGTTAAGGTTGCTAATCAGCTGACCTTAAAAGAGGGAGATTTTTCCTGGATTATCTAGGTGGTCCCAATATAATCACAAAGGTCCTTGAAAATGGAAGCAGGAAGCAAAAGAGTTAGTGTCAGAGTGATGTTATGTGAGACTCTGCTAGCCATTGCTGGCTCAATAGATGGAAGGAGACACAAGCTGAGCAATGTGGGTAGCCTGTAGAAGCTGGAAAAGACAAGAAAACAGATATCCTACAGGGCCTCCAGAAAGAAATGCAGCCCTGCGGACTCCTTGCTTTTACCTCAGTTCTGAACTTCAATAAGTGTGTGCTGTTTGAAGCCACCAAATTTATGAAAATTTGTTACAGAAGCCTTAAAAAAAAACTAACAGATTCAACTCTCCTTAGCTTATGCAAAAGGAAGGGAATATTGAGGCATTTTCTTCCTAAGAGCTTCTGCCTTGAAGAGGGGCTTCAGCCCTGGTTGATCAGAACATTTCTAAGTGATAGAGACTAAGAAGGATTCAAGTGATTATCAGGCAAAATCTTTGACCTCCAAGGCCCTTGCATGTTTCAGGTAATACCTCTTGTGGAAGGAAGGGCTAGCCCTGCTCTTATGCGAAATGAGCACTTGCCTCTGTAGTGTTATTTCATGGGGAAGGATAAGGTTTCCCACCCTACTCCCTAAAAGAATCCCTCTCGCTTCCCCACAGGGCCCTGAGAACGGGAAAGTAATTTCATAGCCAGCTGAATAGGGAAAAGAACAGCCATTCTTTGTTTTCTGTAAGGAAATCTTATATCTATGGATATCAAGGGTTTAGTTTTCACAGTGGAAAACCACTTGCTGTAGTGCCTGCACAATAAATGTCACTTGATATTGGTGTCTCCAAACCTGATAAGCAGCAAACATTGACAATGAGATAGGCTCAGAGCCAGGGATACTGGCTGGAAACACAAAGGGATGTATGAAGATGTAGGTATTTTCCAACCAGGGAGGAAAATAGAGAGAATTGGGCTCCAAGACAATCTTTGCTAATATCACAATTTTGCTTACTTTCAACACTTAAAGGGGCAGGCTCCCCAGTTCAGTCTTTATCAACTTGATGAGCCTGGAAGGGCTACAAAGCCTGCCCCTATTACATCCTCTGAGTGAAACAGGAACCTCCGGGGTTTTTATAATTGTTCAGCACTGAGGTTCAAGTGAACACATTTATGGGACTTGGCCTCCAGCCCACTTCTTATGAATACACATAAACACACCTTTTATTGCTCAATAATGTTTTCCCTTTTGGAATTTTTTATGAAACACTAAAAAAAAAATGGGGCTTGTATTTTAATTTTTTAACAGAAGAAACCAGAGAAATACCAAAATCTTCCAAATGGGAAATTTTCTTGCCTGCTGCCCCTATCAAAAGTGATTTGTCAAGGGACTGGTCGAAGCTTCAATATCAACAACTCAAGATATTAATTTGGTCCAAATCCAACTGACTGACTTGCTCTCCAGACTGAGTTCCTGCATCCCTCTTTACGAGCCTAACCTCCTTCTCTGGGGTGCTTCAGGTGCAATGCAGAATTCATCAGCTCTAGATGCCTATGGGATGTACTCCCCATCGGCTCTGTTACAAACCAGAATTCTTTCAACTTGGCTCCTGCCCAAAGAACAAGAAGTTCTTTAATACATGCACATCATTGCCTTGCCTCCTGGAATCCATGAGTCCAAGAACTTTGTGACCCCTACCTGGACCACTGCAAAAGCTCCCTACCTAGTCACCCAGCCTCCAATATCTGCATTATCCAATTTATATAAGCACACTGCTGTCATACTAATCTTGAAGGAGAGACACAATCATATTGCTCCAGCTTAGATGCTCCAATAGTTTCCATTTTTCACCAGTATCCTCCGCCTGGCATTCAACCTCATACAACCAGGCTCAGAATCCCCTTTCCAGATGTAGTGGTCACCAGTCTCTTTCATGCATTCTGCACTGCTGACAATCCGGATAATCTGGCACTCTGCAGTATACTCTACACATGCCTTTATTCTTGCCACTGTTGAGTTCTTTGCTGCAAGCCACACACACTGACTTTGGTTACCTTGGGAGCAAACGGATGCACTGGAAAGATGTGTGGAAGTTAAGACTGAAGAGCAAGGCACACAAGGGACAAGAACCAGAGGTGTTCAGTGGGATGCTCAGTAGCAGGAACTGTTAGACGATCTCTTAGGGCACAGCCAAAGTGAATAAGTGAGCCCCAGATCTTTGAATTGGTTTTTTTGTTTGTTTTTGCTGTTCTGTTCACATTACAGCTTCAGAGAACATCAAATTGACCTGGCTTTAGCTGTAGGCAATCAGAGCACCTTGATAGATCATTTTACTATCACTATCCAATGGAAGAAGAGAATTCTTCAAAAGTAAATTAAAGCATTAGTACCAAACAAACATATAATAGAGGCCTGAAAGCCAAAAGCAACAAATACCTACAATATATTATCTCCACCTGGAATGCTCATGTTCTACCTACCATTCTCTGCCCATCCTCCAAGATCCAGTGAGACGTAATTTTGAAGCCAAAACACGTCTCTCTTGTTGTGAGTTTCTAGTTCAGAATGTGCTCCTTTTAGTCTTCCTTACTTTCTTCCTTCTTTCATAGTTTTTATGTTATAACTGCTTCCTCACTAGCTCTGTAATGAGAAGAGTCACATCCCCTCTCTATGCTCCAGTTTCTGGATCTATAAAAAGTCAAAGTGTTAGTCGTTCAGTCATGTCTGACTCTTTGTGACCCCACCCTCCTCTGTTCATGGGATTCTCCAGGCAAGAATACTGGAGTGGGTGGCCATTCACTCCTCCAGGAGCTCTTCCTGACCCAGGGATCGAACCTGGGTCTCCCGTATTGCAAGTAGATTCTTTACTGTCTGAGCCACCAGGGAAGCCTGGATCTACAAAGAGGATATAATAATAACCATTTCACATAATTTGTGAGTAGGATTAATATCCATATGCAGTGAAATCAGTTTAGTACCTGACATGTTGTGGTTGTTATTTTTATTAGCCTGCCATCATCGTCATTATTACCAATAATAACACTTTTAGACTGGGAACCATGATTTCTTCATCTTTATGAACCCTTGTCAAATATTTTACAACAAGCTATTTGCTACTTCTGATGAATGAATAACTCAATCAATAAGGTAATCAATCAATGAAGGAAGAAAACTCTGGAAGATGAAATTGAAACTAGGATTTCTGTAGGTCTGCCCTTTCCACATTTCCCATCCATTTAGGAGACCCCATATACCCATCCGAATGCAGAGTTCCAAAGAATAGCAAGGAGAAATAAGAAAGCCTTCTTAAGTGAATAGTGCAAAGAAACAGAGGAAAAAATTGAATGGGAAAGACTAGAGATCTCTTCAAGAAAATTAGAGATACCAAGGGACCATTTCATGCAGGGGCACAATAAAGAACAGAGACAGTATGGACCTAACAGAAGCAGAGATATTAAGAAGAGGTGGAAAGAATACACAGAAAAACTATACAAAAAAGATCTCCGTGACCAAGATAATCACAACGATATGATCACTCACTGAGAGCCAGACATCCCGGAATGCGAAGTCAAGTGGGCTTTAGAAGCATCAGTATGAACAACGCTAGTGGAAGTGATGAAATTCCAGCTAGCTATTTCAAATCCTAAAAGATGATGCCATTAAAGTGTTACACTCAGTATGCCAGCAAATATAGAAAACTCAGCAGTGGCCACAGGACTGGAAAAGGTCAGTTTTCATTCCAGTCAAGAATGCTCAAACTACCGCACAATTGCACCCATCCATCTCACATGCTTGTAATGCTCAAAATTCTCCAAGCTAGGCTTCAACAGTACATGAACAGAGAAATTCCAGATGTTCAAGCTGGATTTAGAAAATACAGAGGAACCAGAGATCAAATTGCCAACATCCACTGGATCATTGAAAAAGCAAGAGAGTTCCAGAAAAACATCTATCTCTGCTTTATTGACTAAGCCAAAGCCTTTGACTCTGTGGATCACAACAAACTGTGGAAAATTCTTCAAGAGATGGGAATACCAGACCACCTGACCTGCCTCCTGAGAAATCTGTATGCAGGTCAAAAAGCAACAGTTAATACTGGACACGGAAAAAAGGACTGGTTCCAAATCAGGAAAGGAGTACAAGGCTGTATATTGTCACCCTGCTTATTTAACTTACATGCAGAGTACATCATGCAAAATGCTGGACTGGACAAAGCACAAGCTGGAATCAAGATTGCCAGGAGAAATATCAATAATCTCAGATATGTAGATGACACCAACTCTAATGGCAGAAAGCAAAGAGGAACTAAAGATCTTGATAAGGTGAAAAAGGAGAGTGAAATCTTGGCTTAAAACTCAACATTCAGAAAACTAAGATCATGGCATCTGGTCCCATCACTTCATGGCAACTAGACGGGGAAAGAGTGGAAACAGTGACAGACTTTATTTTCTTGGGCTCCAAAATCACTGCAGATGGTGACTGCAGTCATGAAATTAAAAGACGCTTACTCCTTGGAAGAAAAGCTATGACCAACCTAGACAGCATATTAAACAGCAGGACTATTACTTTACCAACAAAGGTCTGCTTAGTCAAAGCTATGTTTTTTCCAGTAGTCATGTATGGATGTGAGGGTTGGATGATAAAGAAAGCTGAGTGCCAAAGAATTGATGCTTTTGAACTCTGGTGTTGGAGAAGATTCTTGAGAGTCCCTTGGACTGCAAGGAGATCCAACCAGTCCATCCTAAAGGAAATCAACCCTGAATATTCATTGGAAGAACTGATGCTGAAGCTCCAATATTTGGCCACCTGATGTGAAGAACTGACTCATTGGAAAAGACCCTGATGCTGGGAAAGATTGAAGACAGAAGAAGGGGATGACAGAGGATGAGATGGTTGGATGCAATCACTGACACAATGGACATGAGTTTGAGAAAGCTTTGGGAGTCGGTGAAGGATAGAGAAGCCTACATTTTGCAGTCCATAGGGTTGCAAAGAATTGGACATGACTGAGCTACTGAACAACAACTGTAGGAGCAAGGATTATCATAGATCTTCCATGAAACAGGAAAAGAACTTTCCTTGAACATTCCGTGGTTCTGAGACAGTTGGAAATACAGCTCCAGTTCTCTTCTTTTGCTGTAACAGCCTGTGTCTGCAGGAGGTTTTAAAATGTATAATGAAAAGGAAGGAAGAAAGGCAGTGTACAAACATTTGGAAATTTAGGGTGACCCATATGACAGAAAATGGATACCCCCACCCTTGACCTAGTTGACCAATTCTGTCAGTGGCCCCCTTAGAAGCCATTCTTGGCGATACTTTGTGCAATAGTTAGGGATGTTCCTTAGGCAAACTCATCTCCCTATGGGTCTGTCATCTATGAATTTATCTAAATCATATTCAAATCTATCTGTATGTTTAGTCTATGTCACTTTCCTCTTGTATTAAAGCTTTGATTTAAATCGCACCTAAAATGCTAGGGAAGAATGAGAAAAAACTCATCCTTCCAAAAGAGAACTAGAGTAAGTTCCATTTAAACCATACCTGTGCCAACCACCAACAGCTTGGGCCAGGCATTTGCCCTCCCTGTCTCACCCTGATCCATTTAAAACTGATAGAATAATCTTCAGATTAAAGGTTAATTAGATTTTTAACTTTTTCATGCCACTCAGAACATAAAGATTTATATATTTCATCTTATTATAGATTCTAGATAAGACTCTCTTCTCCATTTGACTACACTTGTATCCCTCCCTGACCCACCCTTTGTCTTCAACACCATATTTTTTTACACACTTTGGATAACCCCTGTATTACCACAATGCACAATGTGTATGTAGAAGAGGTGCATTACACTACTCTAGGGGGTGAGGTTCATATCCTGTTTATCATATGTATGTCTATTCATTTTGAAAATTTCCACACAAAGTGTCCATAAAGTATCTCAGGGAAGGACTACCTTTTCTACTTTATACAAAGATATTTAGAAGATATGGCTGGCTGGATCCGAGATATCTTTATGTCTCTTCCAACTTTATCCTTGAGTCTTTTAATTAAGTTCCATTTATTAGGTAGATTCGGGAAAGCTCAATGATATTTCAACTATAATATACACGTAGTAGTTACCTCCTGCATCAGACTTCCTGCTCAGAGCAGCATTCCTCCTGGAGCTGGTTTCTGAGGCCCAGGACTTTCTCTTCTAGACCTGGTTCTGGGTCCAAAAGATACATATCTTAAGGCAGGTCTATAAGTTAATCAGGCTTCAATGTCTTCAGTCCAGATCCCTCATCTCTGGCATAGAAATCTGTCTCAGATTGAGTGTGAAGATACCAGGTAAATCCCTAGAGTAGCAATTAACAGTATCTTTCTTTTGTTTTCTCCTCAAAATGAGATCGCCCCCAGAATTGACTCCTTCAGGGCACTGAAGAGTATGTTTTTTAACCCTAAGAGTAGAGGCAAGAAAAACATCTCTTGTTCTGTGTTTAGATTTAATATTTCCCAGTGGATTTAAGAAAACCACTATTATTTTGCTCCATGTATGTATATATGTGTGCACACACAAATTCAGATCAATAAAAAACAAGACAAAAATTTTTAATAGGAATGGTCATCATTTCACAAATTTGGGAGTCATAATTCTCAAGATGATGCAAGCAATCATCCATCAGGTATTTTAAAAATTGTTACCCAGAACTCTGCTTTTGTTGAAACCAGAGGGGAGACAAAATCCTTAGTCCAGGATAAGAATGGAAAGATGTCAAGTTATTTTACCAAACCTTATTTTTCTAATCTTCAAAATGACAATAATACCTACCCCACTGGTCATTTCTAAGTGCATGCATGCTCAGCCACATTGGATTCTTTGTGACACCGTGCCCTGTAGTCCACCAGGCTCCTTGGTCCATGGAATTTTCCAGGCAAGAATTCTAGAGCAGGTTGCCATTTCCTACTCCAGGGGATCTGCTCAACTCAGGGATTAAACCCAAGTCGCTTGTGTCTCCTGCATTGACAGGCAGATTCTTTACCACTGAGCCACCTGGGAAGTCCACAATCATTAGTTGAAGACCAGATCACTAGCTGAAATATAAACACGAAATCTTCTAAGCCAATAATGTTCAATAAATGCCTATGGAAAGCCTACTGCACTAATTTAAAAGAGAAGCACTGTTCCTGTCTTCACAGAGTTCTACTTTTTATAGTCTTTTTTTCCTCAAGAGGTTTTTGAGCAAGAGAGCAACCACTGGTGCACCAGAGGCAGTGTATATTGACTTGCAACGGCCAATTATTAAAATACTCAGAACTAGTTGCTAAACCATTGATAGTTTAAAGTGTGAAAATGAAAGTGTTAGTCCCTCAGTCATGTCCAACTCTTTGCAACCCCATGGACTATAATCCATCAGGCTCCACTGTCCATGGGATTCTCCAGGCAAGAATACTAGAGTGGGTTGCCGTTTCCTTCTCCAGGGAATCTTCCCTACCCAGGGATCAAATCTGGGTCTCCTGCATTGCAGGCAGATTCTTTACCATCTGAGCCACCAGGGGAGTCAGTCTTGAAATATGAACTGGTTGTTAAACCATTGGTAGCTTGAAATATGAATGTATTTACACCACAGAAATTGCCAAGCACTATAAATCAGCCTTTCTATCCCCACACCAACCTAGAGGGCCAGCTCTCTAGCACACCTTTAAAAAATATGAAAGCATGAAGAATATGGCATAGTAGTTAGAAAGAGGATCTTGATTTGGAGAGAGATGGATCAAACTCCAAACTTTACCATCTACAGTCTGTAAGTCATTAAGCTATCCTAAGCCTCATTATCCTCATTAATAAACAAGGAAAATGGATTAATATTATAATCTACATATGTTGGTCTGCTCAGGTTGCCATTAACAAATATAGACTGGGTGGCTTAACAACAGTTTTCTTACAATTCTGAAGGCTAGAAGTCCAAGATCAAGGTGCTAGCATAGTCAGTCTCTGGGGAAGGCTCTTTCTCCAGCTTGAGATGGTCATGTTCTCACTGCATCTTCACATCACCTTTCCTCCGTGTGTGTGCATGGAGACAGAGAAAGCAAGCTCTCTAAGCTTTCTTCTTCTTTTTTTTTAATTGAAGGATAATTGCTTTACAGAAGGATAATTGCTTTACAGAATTTTCTGTAAAACCTCAACATGAATCAGTCATAGGTATACACATATCCTTTCCCTTTTGAACCTCTCTCCCACCTCCCTCCCCATCCCACCCCTCTAGGTTGATACAAAGCCCCTCTTTGAGTTTCCTGAGCCATACAGCAAATTCCCATTGGCTATATATTTTACATATGGTAAGTAAGTTTCCATGTTACTCTTTCCATACATCTTACCCTCTCCTCCCCACTACCCATGTCCATAAGTCTATTCTCTGTGTCTGTTTCTCCACTGTTGCCCTATATATAAATTTTTCAGTACCATTTTTCTAGATTCCGTATATGTGTGTTAGAATACGACACTTATCTCTTTCTGACTCACTTCACTCTGTACAATAGGTTCTAGGTTCATCTACCTCATCAGAAATGACTCAAATGTGTTCCCTTTAGGGCTGAGTAATAAGATGGAGACTCTCTATACATTTAACAAAAACAAGACCAAGAGCTGACTGTGGCTCAGATCCTGAACTCCTTATTACCAAATTCAGACTGAAATTGAAGAAAGTAGGGAAAACCGCTAGACCATTCAGGTATGACCTAAATCAAATCCCTTATGATTATACAGTGGAAGTGAGAAATAGATTTGAGGGACTAGATCTGATAGTGCCTGATGAACTATGGAATGCAGTTCGTGACATTGTATAGGAGACAGGGATCAAGACCATCCCCATGGAAAAGAAATGCAAAAAAGCAAAATGGCTGTCTGGGGAGGCCTTACAAATAGCTGTGAAAAGAAGAGAGGCGAAAAGCAAAGGAGAAAAGGAAAGATATAAGCATCTGAATGCAGAGTTCCAAAGAATAGCAAGAAGAGATAAGAAAGCCTTCTTCAGTGATCAATGCAAAGAAATAGAGGAAAAGAACAGAATGGGAAAGACTAGAGATCTCTTCAAGAAAATTAGAGATACAATGGGAACATTTCATGGAAAGATGGGCTCGATAAAGGACAGAAATGGTATGGCCCTAACAGAAGCAGAAGATATTAAGAAGAGGTGGCAAGAATACACAGAAGAACTGTACAAAANGTGACTGCAGCCATGAAATTAAAAGACGCTTACTCCTTGGAAGAAAAGTTATGACCAACCTAGATAGCATATGCAAAAGCAGAGACATTACTTTGCCAACTAAGATCCGTCTAGTCAAGGCTATGGTTTTTCCTGTGGTCATGTATGGATGTGAGAGTTGGACTGTGAAGAAGGCTGAGCACGGAAGAATTGATGCTTTAGAACTGTGGTGCTGGAGAAGACTCTTGAGAGTCCATTGGACTGCAAGGAGATCCCACCAGTCCATTCTAAAGGAGATCAGTCGTGGGATTTCTTTGGAAGGAATGACGCTAAAGCTGAAACTCCAGTACTTTGGCCACCTCATGCAAAGAGTTGATTCATTGGAAAAGCCTCTGAAGCTGGGAGGGATTGGGGGCAGAAGGAGAAGGGGACAACAGAGGAGGAGATGGCTGGATGGCATTACCGACTTGATGGACGTGAGTCTGAGTGAACTCTAGGAGTTGGTGATGGACAGGGAGGCCTGGCATGCTGCGATTCATGGGGTCGCAAAGTCAGACAAAACTGAGCGACTGAACTGAACTGAACCATAACTTCTTCATCCATTCCTCTGTCAATGGACATCTAGGTTTCTTCCATGTTCTAGCTATTGTAAATAGCGTTGCAATGAAAAATGAGATACATATGTCTTTTTCAATTTTGGTTTTCTCACGGTATGTGCCTAGGAGTGGGATTGCTGGGTCATATGGTGGCTTTACTCATAGTTTTCTAAGGAATCTCCATACCATCTTTCATAGTGGTTGTATCAATTTACATTCCCCCCAACAGTGCAAGAGACTTCCCTATTCTCCACACCCTCTCCAGCATTTATTATTTGTAGACTTTTTGAGGATAGCCATTCTGACCAGTGTAAGGTGATATATCATTGGGGTTTTGACTTGATGAGATGGCTGGATGGCATCACTGACTTGATGGATATGAGTTTGGGTAAACTCCGGGAGTTGGTGATGGACAGGGAGGCCTGGCGTGCTGAAATTCATGGGATTGCAAAGAGTTAGACACAACTGAGAGACTGAACTGAACTGAATGGAGTAATAAGCAATGCTGAGCATCTTTTCATGTGTTTGTTAGCCATCTGTATGTCTTCTTTGGAGAAATGTCTGTTTAGATCTTTTTCTCGTTTTTTGATTGGGTTGTTTGTTTTTCTAGCATTAAGCTGTATGAGCTGCTTGTATATTTTGGAAATTAATCCTTTGTCAAGTGCTTCATTTGCTATTATTTTCTCCCATTCTGAGGGTTGTCTTTTCACTTTGCTTATAGTTTCCTTTGCTATGTAAAAGCTTTTAAGTTTAATCAGGTCCCATTTGTTTACTTTTGTTTTTATTTCCATTACTCTAGGAGGTGGGTCATAGAGAATCTTGCTTTATGTCATCAAGTGTTCTGCATATGTCTTTCTCTAAGAGTTTTATAGTTTCTCATCTTACATTTAGGTCTTTAATCCATTTTGACTTGTATGGCATCACCGACTCAATGGACATGTTTGAGTAAACTCCAGGAGCTGGTGATGGATAGGGAGGCCTGGTGTCCTGCCGTCCATGGGGTCACAAAGAGTCAGACATGACTGAGTGACTGAAATGAACTGAATGGTGTTAGGAAGTGTTCTAATTTCATTCTTTTACATGTAATTGTCCAGTTTTCCCAGCACCATTTATTGAAGAGGCTGTCTTTGCCCCATTGTGTTCTTGCCTCCTTTGTCAAAAATAAGGTACCCATAGGTGCATGGGTTTATTTCTGGCTTTGTATCTTGTTCCATTGGTTTATATTTCTGTTTTTGTACCAGTACCGTACTGTCTTGCTGACTGTAGCTTTGTAATATAATCTGAAGTCAAGAAGGTTGATTCTTTCAGTTCCATTCTTCTTTCCCATGACTGCTTTGGCTTCCAGGGTCTTTTGTGTTTCCATATGAACTGTGAATTTTTTGTTCCAGTTCTGTGAAAAATCCCATTGGTAATCTGATAGGGATTGCACTGAATCTGTAGATTGCATTTCATAGTATAGTCATTTTCACCATATTGATTCTTCCTACCCAGGAACATGGAATCTCTCTCCATCTCTTTATGTCATCTTTGATTTCTTTCTTTAGTGTCTTATAATTTTATGTGTACACTTCTTTTGTCTCCTTAGGTAAGTTTATTCCTAGATATTTTTTTTTCATTGCAGTGGTGAATGGGATTGATTCCTTAATTTCTCTTTCTGATATTTCATTGTTAGTATATAGAAATGCAAGTGATTTCTGTGTATTGATTTTGTATCCTGCAACTTTGCTAAATTCACTGATTAGCTCTAGTAATTTTCTGACACTATCTTTAGGATTTTCTATTTACAGTATCAGGTTATCTGCAAACAGTGAGGGCTTTACTTCTTCTTTTCCAGTTTGGATTCCTTTTATTCCTTTTTTTCTCTGATTGCTATAGCTAGGACTTCCAGAAATATGTTGAATAACAGTGGTGAAAGTGGACACCTTTGTCTTGGCCCTGATCTTAGGGGGAATGCTTTTAGCTTTTCACCATTGAGAATAATGTTTGCTGTAGGCTTATTGTATATGGCCTTTACTGAGGCAGGTTTCTTCTATGCCCATTTTTTGAAGAGTTTTAATCATAAATGGGTGCTGAATTTTGTCAAAGGCTTTTTCTGCATCTATTGAGAGTATCATATGGTTTTCATCTTTCAATTTGTTAATATAGTGTATCACATTGATTGATTGCATATATTAAAGAATCCTTGCATTCCTTTGCCAACAAAGGTCCGTCTAGTCAAGGCTATGGTTTTTCCAGTGGTTATGTATGGATGTGAGAGTTGGACTGTAAAGAAGGCTGAGCACTGAATAATTGATGCTTTTGAACTGTGGTGTTGGAGAAGACTCTTGAGAGTCCCTTGGACTGTAAGGAGATCCAACCAGTCCATTCTGAAGATCAGTCCTGGGTGTTCATTGGAAGGACTGATGTTAAAGCTGAAACTCCAATACTTTGGCCACCTGATGTGAAGAGCCAACTCATGTGAAAAGACCCTGATGCTGGGAAAGATTGAGGGCATGAGGAGAAGGGGATGACGGAGGATGAGATGGTTGGATGGCATCACCAACTCAATGGACATGAGTTTGGGTGGACTCTGGTAGTTGGTGATGGACAGGGAGGCCTGGCATGCTGTGGTTCATGGAGTCACAAAGAGTCAGACATGACTGAGCAACTGAACAGAACTGATAGGTTTTGAGTTGTCGTGTTTTCATTGTCATTTGTTTCTAGAATTTTTTTGATTTCTTCAGTAACCTGTTGGTTATTTAGAAATGTGCTGTTTAATCTTCATGTGTTTGTGTTTCTTAAAGCTTTTTTCTTGTAATTTATATCTAGTCTCATAGCAATGTGGTCAGAGAAGATGCTTGATACGATTTCAATTTTCTTAAATTTACTGGAGTTGATTTGTGACCCAAGACGTGGTCTATCCTGAAGAATGTTCCATGTGCACTTGAGAAGAAGGTATATTCTGCATTTGGATGGAATGTACAGAAGATATCAATGAGATCCATCTCATCTAGTGTAGCAGTTAAGACTTGGGTTTCCTTATTAATTTTCTGTTTTGATGATCTGTCCATTGGTGTGAGTGGAGTGTTAGTCTCCTACTATTATTATGCTACTGTCAATTTCTTCTTTTACATCTGTTAGTGTTTGTCTTATGTATATATATGGCATATATATGGGTCTTGTTTTTGCAACCATTCAGCCAGTCTGTGTCTTTTGGATGGAGCATTTATTCCATTTACCTTTAAAGTAATTATTGCTATATATGTTCTTATTGCCATTTTCTTAATTGTTTGGGGTTGATTTTGTAGATCTTTTTTCTTCTCTTGTATTTCTTGACTATATAAGTCCCTTTAACATTTGTTGTAAAGCTGGTTTGGTAGTACTGAATTCTCTTAATTTTTGCTTGTCTGAAAAGCTTTTTATTTCTCCATCAATTCTGAATGAGATCCTCTTTGGGTGCAGTAATCTTGGTTGTAGATTTTTCCATTTCAGTACTTTAAATATAAATATATTCTGCCATTCTTTTTTGGCCTGCAGAGTTTCTGCTGAAAGATCAACTGTTAAGTGTATGGGGTTTCCCTTGTATGTTACTTGTAGCTTCTCCCTTGCTGCTTTTAATAGTCTTTCTTTGTGTTTAGTCTTTGTTAGTTTGATTAGTATGTGTCTTGGCACGTTTCTCCTTGGGTTTATCCTGTATGGGATTTTTTTACCCCTTGGACTTGATTGACTATTTACTTTTCCATGTTGGGGACATTTTCAACTATAATCTCTTCAAAATTTTTGTCATACCCTTTCTTTTTCTCTTCTTCTTCTGGGACACCTATAATTCAAATGTTGGTGCATTTGATGTGGTCCCAGAGGTCTCTGAGACTATCCTCAGTTCTCTTCATTCTTTTTACTTTATTTTGCTCTTCAGAAGTTATTTCTACCATTCTATGTTCCAGCTCACTGATTCATTCTTCTGCTTCAGATACTCTGCTATTGATTCCTTCTAGAGTATTTTTAATTTCAGTAATTATCTTGTCTCTGCATGCTTATTCTTTAATTCTTCTAGGTCTTTATTAATTGATTCTTGCATTTTCTCCATTTTGTTTTATAGGGTTTTGATCATCTTTACTATCATTATTCTGAATTCTTTTTCAGGTAGTTTGCTTATTTACTCTTCATTTATTTGGACTTCTGTGTTTCTAGTTTGTTCCTTCATTTGTGTTGTATTTCGCTGCCTTTTCATTATTTTTTTTAACTTTATTGTGTTTGAGGTCTCCTTTTCCCAGGCTTCAAAGTTGAATTATTTCTTCCTTTTGGTTTCTTCTCTCATAAGGTTGGTCCAGTGGTTTGTCTAAGTTCCGTATAGGGTGAGATTTGTGCTGAGTTTTTATTTTTATTTTTTGTTTGTTTTTCCTCTGATGGGCAATGCTGAGTGAGGTGGTAATCCTGTCTGCTGATGATTAGGTTTGTATTTTTGTTTTATTTGTTGTTTAGATGAGGCGTCCTGCACAGGGTGCTACTGGTGATTGGGTGATGTTGGGTCTTGTATTCCAGTGGTTTTCTTTGTGTGAATTCTATGTGATACCCCCTAGGGTTAGTTCTCCAGAGAAGGCAATGGCACCCCACTCCAGTACTCTTGCCTGGAAAACCCATGGACAGAGGAGCCTGATGGGTTACAGTCTATGGGGTCACTAAAGAGTCGGACACAACTGAGAGACTTCACTTTCACTTTTCACTTTCATGCATTGGAGAAGGAAATGGCAACCCACTCCAGTATTCTTGCCTGGAGAATCCCAGGGATAGGGGAGCCTGGTGGGCTGCCGTCTATGGGGTCGCACAGAGTCAGACACAACTGAAGTGACTTAGCTTAGCTTAGGGTTAGTTCTCTGGTAGTCTTGGGTCTTAGAGTCTGTGCTCTCACTCCAAAGGCTCAGGGCTTGATCTCCATGAAGCCTAGGAGGAAGGTTTTGATGACAGATCCTTGGGATCCTGGTTCTGTCCTCCAATGAGGTACAGAGACCTCTCCCCTTTCGACAGTTGGGGGAGACCCTCAGCAAAGTCAAGGACTTCTAGTTCCTCCTCAAGGATTATAGAATATTCTGAGCCATGTCTTGTGAGTTTTCTTATAGCTACTGAAACCCCTACTAGGTGGAGAAGTTAGCTACATGATGATCAGACTATAGCCATGACATAAGTTTAATGTTTCTTCTTATAGACACTAATGCTACCAGATCAAGGCCCTGGAACCCTTAAGACTACATTTAACCTTAATTACCTCCTTAAAGGCTCTATAGCCAAATAAAGTCACATGGGGATAGAACATATGAATCTGGAAGAGACAAACATTCAATCCATAATATCATCTCGCTGAAAATTAAATGAGACATACTATGTTGATGCAATGTCTAGTACTTCAAGTGCTCAAAAATATTAGCTATTATTACCATTTCTCATTAGAAGAGTAAGTCTGGCTTTATGTCTTGGTGGAAAAGGAGACTCAAGAGTGAAAGCCTACGGTCAAGAGGATCATTAAGCAAATTTCTGGAAAACATCAGATATAGACAGATTCCATTAAATGAAAAATTAACAAGATATAGAAATCAGCTAGACACGGAGATAAGAAAACATGGTCAGAGTCAGCTCCAAGCACCCTAGGTGGGAAGGAGCTGGTGGGCAAAAGACACCAGAAGATGAGAATCAGTTTTAGCAGATGAAAATAATTGAGAATTTAAGGTAATGGCTAAAATTATCCAAAATTCCATCTCAGGTTTTGAGAGTACACATTTATTAACCAAATATTTCTTGAGTTTTTGCTGCAAGACACTGTAAGGGATACAAAGATGGTGAGGATATGGTCACTGTTTTTATCAGCCTAGGTCCTTTATGGAAAAGGACATACAAAGAAAATTGTCACTCATGCTTGAAAGATTTAAATTAGGTGCAGTAAATTAAAAAAAAAATAGGAGATAACTTTTTCTGAGGATATGTTAGGATAGGATTTCATACAGGGAAAGGGATAGATCATGAAAGACAGATAAATATGAAGATGTGAACGAGGGTAGAGAAAGGCTTCCTCATAGAGATTTTCCTCTAGCATAAGAAAAAGCATTGAGCTGAGAAAATGTAATCAGGGGGCAGTTCAGTTAGCTGAAACATAGGTAGCCAATTAGAGAACAGTAGGAAAACAAGCTAGAGAGGTCATCAAAGACCAAGCCACAGAGGATCTTAAAGTCTAGGTTAAGAATCTGAACTTGATAAAACACTGATGAAGGAAATTAAACACAGATAAGTATAAAGACATGCTCTGTTATTGGATTGGAAGAATTGATATTGTAAAAAATGGTCCATTACCCAAATTGATTCACAGAGTTGACGCAATCCCCATTAAAACCCCAATCTCATTCTCTATAGAAATAGAAAAAATTCCTAAAATATGTATGGAACCATAAAAGACCCCAAAGGGTCAAAGCATCTTTGGGCAAGAAAGCAAATCTGGAGCCATTTCAAAATATTTTGCAAAGCTACAGCAATTATACATGTGTTTTTCTGGCAGAAAAACACATGTATAGACCAACGGAATAGAATAGAAAGCTCAGAAATAAACCTTACAGTCAACTGATTGTCAACAAGTGTCTCAAGAACACACTATGAGGAAAGGATAGTCTCTTCAATAAACAGTGCTAGAAAAACTGTATATCCACATGCAAAAAAAATTTTTTACCTTATAATAGATTTTAAAAACCAACCTAAAATGGATTAAAGACTTTAAAGCAAGACATGAAACCATAAAACTCATAGAAGAAAACAGGGGGAAAATGTTTGACCTTGGTTGGGGAAATAAGTTCCTGGATATGACACCAAAAGCCCAAGTAACAAAAATAAAAATAGATAAATTGAATTTCATTAAAAAGCACTTCTGTACAGCAAAGGAACTGACCAAACGAGTGAAAAGTCAACTTACAGAATGGAAGGAAATAATTAAAAATCATATATCTGATAAGGGGTTAATATCTATAACATATTAGGAATTCATACATCTCAAAGCAAAAAAAAAACCAAAAAACCATTTTTAAGATGGACAAACTATTGAGTATAAAATAAGCTACAAGGATATATTGTACAACATGCGGAATGTGACCAGCATTTTATAATAACTTTAAATGAAGTATAACCTTTAAAAATTATGAATCACTATATTATATACCTGTAACTTATATAACACTGTACAGAAATTATACTTCAATTTTTTTTAATGGACAAAGGACCAGAATAGATACTTCTCAGAAGACATACATATGACCAACAGATATGAAAAGGCACTCAGCTTCACTAAATACCAGAGAAATGCAATCAAAACCACAGTGAGATAACACCTCAGACTCACTAGAATGGTTATTACCAGAAAGATAAAATATAACAAGAACTGGAAAGCATATGGAAAAATGGAAACCCCTGCACCATTAGCAGGAATGTGAATTGATACATCCATTAAACAAAATATAGAGGTTTCTCAAAGAATTAGCAGAACTACCATATGATCCAGGAAGCCCAGCACTGGGATGCTGCTGCTGCTAAGTCACATCAGTTGTGCCTGACTGTGCGACCCCATAGATGGCAGCCCACCAGGCTCCCCCATCCCTGGGATTCTCCAGGCAAGAATACTGGAGTGGGTTGCCATTTCCTTCTCTAATGCATGAAAGTGAAAAGTGAAAGTGAAGTCACTCGGTCATGTCTGACTCTTTGCGACCCCATGGACTGTAACCCACCAGGCTCCTCTGTCCATGGGATTTTCCAGGCAAGAGTACTGGAGTGGGTTGCCATTATATATCCAAATAAATGAAATCAGTATCTTGAAAAAGTATCTGCACTTTTCATGTTCATTACAGCATCATCACCACAGCCAAAATGTGGAAACAACCTAAGTGTTCATTAACAAATGAGTGGATAAAAAAATGTAGCATACATTTTCATACAAGGGGATATTGTATAATTATATTGTATTATGAATAAACCATATAAAAGGAAATCCTGCCACCTGCAACAATATGGATGAACCTGGATGACACGATGTTAAGTGAAATAAACCAGACACAGAAAGACAAATACTGTATGATCTTGCTTATATGTGGAATATAAAATACTCAAACTCAAAGGAGCATAGCATATAATGATGTTTATGGGGGCTGAGGGGAGTGAGGAATGGGGAAATGTTGATCCAGGGTTACAAAGTTTCAGTTGTGCATGATGAATAAGTTCTGGAGACCTGATGTACAATAGTGTGACTCGATTAACAATTCTGTACTGAATACTTGAAATTTGCTATGAGAGGAGATCTTAAGTACTCTCACCAGAAAAAAAAAGGTAACTACATGAGATGATGGATATGTTAATTAACTTAATTGCAGTGATTCTTTCAGTGTATATGTGTATCACATCAAGTTGTACACATTAAATATATACAAATTTTAATTGTCAATTACACCTCAATAAAGCTGGAAAAAAAACTTAAAAACTGCCCCCCCCAAAAAAAAAAAAAAACATGAACTTGATTTAATAGGAAATGGAGGATCACTATCACATGGTTCAAATAGAAGCATCTTTCACCTCATCCATAACTGATTTACACAGACCCTTTCATTCTCCAAGTCTCCAAGTAAACTTATCACCAGCTGTGCTAACTTTTAAGGTGCCTAGTTCCTGGCATAAACCTTCTCACAATTCCTTCAGCAACCAGGCTGTCCAAGACCCCGGAACTCTTCCTGATCCCTGGAAAACTAAACCATCGCCTGCCTTTAAGTACCTTAGCTTTCAATCTCAGAATTTTTTCAAAAAAAAAAAAAGTAGAAAAGTCTGCTGTTCTCATTTCTGTGCATATAGTGCAATATAGTCTATGAGAGTACTCAATATACAGTCCCTAACAGTTACTAAGCGAAAGAAAGAGAAGCTAAAAATATCCAAGTGACTTACCAAGAACCTTTAGAAGGTCTCTGGGAAGAGGAATCAGAGGAAGAGTGTGGAAGCTGAAGTTCATGAGGCTCCAGACCACAAACAGGGCTTCTCTCGTGGTTCAGCTAATGCGGGAGAGGCAAGAGATGGTGGTTCCATCCCTAGGTCAGGAAGATCCCCTGGAGGAGGAAATGCAACCCACTCCAGTATTCTTGCTGGGAAAATCCCATGGACAGAGGAACTTGGTGGGCTATAGTCTGACCATAGGTCACAAAGAGTTGGACAAGACTAAGCACACACACAGACCACAAACATGTACACACCTACTGTCTCCCTCACCAGCATTTGCACCTCTGCCTCTGGCTTCAATTTGAGCCTGAGCATCTCTGCAGAGCAAGCCAAGTTCCTTGTTTAGATGAGAGTCCAGAGTGGGCAGAGGTTATGCAGAGGATGTGACCTATGAGCTGAAGCTAAACCTTTTGAGATTCCGCAGCCCCTCCCTGTTCTTGGAATCTACCTTCGGCCCACTCTTCCCACAGCCAGAGCCAAGCTTAAGAGAACTTAAGCTTGAGAGAGTGCTCCGGTGTTGAGACCATCTGGATGGCATAAGTGACTGAATCCAGTAAGGCCTCTACATAAACTTTCAGAATTTAATGGGCGGGTGGGGCAATCTATTGATACTTGCAGCAGAGGAGACTACTGTCCTATGTAAGTTTCCTGGCTTGTTAATCCTGCTACCTACTGATTTCGCGTGATCTCTTTCTTCCGTGTTTCCTGCCCTCCGTGTATGGGGCAAGTTTCAGGTTTCACCCAGGATATTTCTATGTTGTTAATCAACAGTTAGTGAGGCAGCCAGGGCACGGGAGAAAGGGGAAAGCGGCCTCCTAGGGACGTGGCGGGCAGAGGGGCTGAGCTGGCCACTGACTTCTACATAGACAAGGGTGGCCCTTATGTTAGATGTTTGTGGGCCACCGAGTGAGTGTGAGAATGCCCGGAAATGTCTGAGGAACTGTGCAGGGCCGCACTGCAGCCAAGAGGGAAATAAACAGCTGCTGCAGTGGGCTGATCTCTACTGTGGGCAGAGCTGAGCCCCGACGCCCAGCTGGAGGCGGAAGCGCAGCTTACAAAATTGGAAGAAGAGCTGAGGATATAAAAGGATGTGCAGTGGCCCTGGCTCTGCTAGCTTCAGGGCTGGCAGAGGAGGTGGA
Source organism: Redunca redunca (assembly GCA_006410935.1). Classification (NCBI taxonomy): domain Eukaryota; kingdom Metazoa; phylum Chordata; class Mammalia; order Artiodactyla; family Bovidae; genus Redunca; species Redunca redunca. Next base: position 448,261 of record SJYQ01001463.1, read on the forward strand.
AAAGCCAGGTAATAATTTGGAGACCTTAGCAACTCATCTTGTGAAGTTAGGAGGGCACAAGCTGTGGGGAATTAAGGTCTGAGTGCCCCTAACAAGGCATACCTATGTGGGTGCTCTGTCGTGTCCCACTCTTTTGGGACCCCATGGACTGTATCCTGCCAGGCACCTCTGTCCATGGGATTCCCAGGCGGGAATACTGGAGTAGGTTGTCATTTTCTCCTCCAGGAGATCTTTCCCACCCGGGGATCGAGCCTGCATCTCCTGCATTGGTAGGCCTATTCTTTTCCCACTGAACCACCTGGGAAGCCCTAACAAAGCCTGATGGGGACGCTAAGATCAAATCCCTGAGAAAGTGAGGAGAGCAAAAGAAGAATGTCGCAGTAATTGACCGTGAAATGGACAAAACACCTCCTTCAGTACAACTCCTAAAACAGAGGAGACCAAAAGCATAACAAAACAATGCCAGCCAGCAGCCCCCAGTTCAGGAAACATTCTTAAGGAGAACATGGACTCCCATTGAGCCTACTGATACAGCTACCAAGTTCCAGCAAAAGGCCAGGGAAGATCCCCAGGCATGGTTCATGGGGCTGTGCTATACAGGGGCGATGGCATTTATCTAACAGGACAGGAAGCAGAGAAAAATAAGCAACATCACCACACAGCCTGCCATCTGGCAGCGCCTGCCTGAGGTTGGGGGGAAGGGGCTGTTTAAAGAACTCAACACCTTATAGGATGGATTGTTCTGGCCCTCTTCCAACAACACAATAGAAGACTTTGCACATGGACATCACCAGATGGTCAATACCGAAGTCAGACTGATTATACTTTGCAGCCAAAGATGGAGAAGCTCTATACAGTCAGCAAAAACAAGATCAGGAGCTGACTGTGGCTCAGATCATGAACTCCTTATTGCAAAATTCAGACTTATATTGAAGAAAGTAGGGAAAACCCTAGACCTTTCAGATATGACCGAAATCAAATCAGTACAATTATACAGTGGACATGAGAAATAGATTCAAGGGATTAGATCTGATAGAGTACCCAAAGAACTAATGGACAAAGGTTCGTGACATTGTACAGGAGACAGGGATCAAGACCATCCCCAAGAAAAAGAAAAACAGAAAAGCAAAAACAGCTGTCTGAGGAAGCCATACAAATAACTGTGAAAAGAAGAGAAGCAAAAAGCAAAGGAGAAAAGGAAAGATATACCCATTTGAATGCAGAGTTCCAAAGAAATGCAAGGAGAGATAAGAAAGCCTTCCTCAGTGGTCAGTGCAAAGAAATAGAGGAAAAAATTGAATGGGAAAGACTAGAGACCTCTTCAAGAAAATTAGAGATACCAAGGGAATATTTCATGCAAAGACAGGCACAATAAGGTACAGAAATGGTATAGACGCAATGGAAGCAGAAGATATTAAGAAAAGGTGGCAAGAATACACAGAACTGTACAAAAAAGATCTTCATGACCCAGATAATCATGATGGTGTGATCACTCACCTAGAGCCAGACAGCCTGAAATGAGAAGTCAACTGGGCCTTAGGAAAGATCACTATGAACAAAGCAAGTAGAGGTGATGGAATTCCAGTTGTTATTTCAAATCCTAAAAGATGATGCTGTGAAAGTGCTGCACTCAATATGCCAGCAAATTTGGAAAACTCAGTAGTGGCCACAGGACTGGAAAAGGTCAGTTTGCATTCCAATCCCAAAGAAAGGCAATGCCAAAGAATGCTCAAACTACTGCACAATTGCACTCATCTTACATGTGAGTAAAGTACTGCTCAAAATTCTCCAAGCCAGGCTTCAGCAATATGTGAACCGTGAACTTCCAGATGTTCAAGATGGTTATAGAAAAGGCAGAGGAACCAGAGATCAAATTGCCAACATCCGCTGGATCATGGAAAAAGCAAGGGAGTTCCAGAAAAACATCTATTTCTGCTTTATTGACTAAGCAAAGCCTTTGACTCTGTGGATCACGACAAAATGTGGAAAATCCAAAAGATGGGAATACCAGACCACCTAACCTACCTCCTGAGAAATCTGTATGCAGGTCAGGAAGCAACAGTTAGAACTGGACATGGGACAACAGACTGGTTCCAAATCAGGAAAGAAGTACATCAAGGCTATATATTGTCATCCTGCTTATTTACCTTATATGCAGAGTACATCATACAAAATGCTGGGCTGAAAGAAGCACAAGCTGGAATCAAGATTGCCAGGAGAAATAACAATAACCTCAGATATGCAGATGACACCACACTTATGGCAAAAAGCAAAGAACTAAAGAGCCTCTTGATGAAAGTGAAAAAGGAGAGTGAAAAAGTTGGCTTAAAACTCAACATTCAGTCAACTAAGATCATGGCATCTGGCCCCATCACTTCATGGCAAATAGATTGGAGAAACAATGGAAACAGTGACAGACTTTATTTTGGGGAGCTCCAAAATCACTGCAGATGTTGATTGCAGCCATGAAATTAAAAGATGCTTGCTCCTTGGAAGAAAAGCTATAACCAACCTAGACAACATACTAAAAAGCAGAGACATTACCTTGCCAACAAAGGTCTGTCTAGTCAAAGCTATGGTTTTTCCAGTGGTCATATATGGATGTGAGAGTTGGACTATAAAGAAAGCTGAGCACGGAAGAATTGATGCTTTTGAACTGTGGTGTTGGAGAAGACTCTTGAGAGTCCCTTGGATGGCAAGGAAATGCAACCTGTCCATCCTAAAGGAAATCAATCCTGAATATTCATTGGAAGGACAGGCTGAAGCTGAACCTCTAATACTTTGTCCACTTGATGTGAAGAACTGACTCATTGGAAAAGACCCTGATGCTGGGAGACATTGAAGGTGAGAGGAGAGAGGGATAACAGAGGATGAGATGGTTGGATGGCATCACTGACTCAATGGACATGAGTTTGAGTAAGCTCTATGAGTTGGTGATGGACAGGGAAGCCTGGCATGCTGCAGTCCATAGGGCGCAAAGAGTCAGACATGACTGAGCAACTGAACTGAACTGATTCTGACCTATAGGGAGCATTGGCCCAATGAGGGGGGACTTACCTGAGCCTGTGGAACCGTAGAAATCTACAGAGGAAGCACAACAAACTCTAAGGCATTTGGGAATGAGACAGACCATCTCCACCCCTGTCTTTGAAAATTCCGATTTGGAGAATCAATCAAGATACTCGAGTCCACCCCTCAGTACCTGGTAAGAGATGCTGATATCCACGCCAAGCCCAGAAGAGGGAGAAGACACACATGGTGTTGGGCAATCCGTCACTGGCTGGGGGAAACTGACAAAACCCAGGAACAGGTCCATGCTATGGGCAAGACCCAAGACAGAGGGAACTCAAAAAGCCAAAAGGCTATCCCAAGCACTTGTGAAGGACTGGGTAAAAGTAAGCCAGAGGCATATGTGGTTTGACCTCATTGCTGCATGGGCCCCACCTGAAAAGACAGAGAGGCAACCCAATGCTGTCTTGTTAAGCCTGTGGAAAGCCTTAAAACCTGAGCAGTAATTCCGATCTGCTTCACCTGCTCCTACTATCCCTGATGCCCTGCCTGCTCCCACAGAGTCTTCAAGGATTCACACCCTGGATATAGGATGCAAGCCAAGATCACCTCCAGGTGAGGGCCGTTGGAGGCCTCATGGTGAGCTCCTATTCACAGTTCCCTAGTAATAAACAAAAGGTGATGGCTCTGGGCCGCTCACACCTTCTGAGATGCCCCACACTCTGTGAAGTTTCTCTCTAAATAAGTCTACTTCTTTACCTATGACTTTGAAAAAAAAAGAAAGTGATGGCTCTGGTTGATGTTGGTACCAAATGAACTGTAATCACGGTAACCTCCAGAAGCAGTGATTGATGGTTTTGGAGGTCAAATGGTTATGGTCAGAAAGGTCCTTTTGCATTGGATATCAGGTGTTTGCTTGCACCAGAATACGAGGTTTTTATCTAAATAGCAGAGAACATGTTGGGCTTTGATATTATACAAGGTCAAATTTTGTAAACCTCTAATTCCACCTACAGGTTATGAATTCCACCTACAGGTTAAAGTAATCAAACCAGTGTTAAGGGGAAACATCAACTGACAAGCAGTTAGTCTACTGCCTCCTCAAAGAGTTGTTGTTGTTCAGTGTCTAAGTTGTGTCTGACCCTTTGTGAACCCGGAGACTAGCACACCAGGCTCTGCTGTCCTCCACTGTCCCCCAGAGTTTGCTCAGATTCATGCCCATTGAGTGTGTGATGCTATCTAATCACCCCATCCCCTGCTGTCCTCTTTTTCTTTTGCCTTCAATTTTTCCCAGTACCAGGGTCTTTTCCAATAAGTCCGCTCTCACATCAGGGGGCCAAAGTATAGCAGCTTCAGCATCAGTCCTTTCAGTGAATATTTAGGGTTTATTTCCTTTAGGATTGGCTGATTTGAGCTTGCAGTCCCAGGGACTCTCTAGAGTCTTCTCCAGCAGCACAATTCAAAAGCATCAAAGAATGGTAACTGTCAAACAATATAAATTGCTGAGGATGGAGCATCATAAGAGAAACTCTCTGAGAACTGTACTGAGTGGGTATTGTACATCCTGCCTACAGTGCTTTCAACAGCCCAGCTGCTGCTGCTGCTAAGTCGCTTCAGTCGTGTCCGACTCTGTCCTACCCCATAGACGGCAGCCCACCAGGCTCCCCTGTCCCTGGGATTCTCCAGGCAAGAATACTGGAGTGGGTTGCCATTTCCTTCTCCAATGCATAAAAGTGAAAGTGAAGTCACTCGGTCGTGTCTGACTCTTCGAGACCCCATAGACTGTAGTCCACCAGGCTCCTCCGTCCATGGGATTTTCCAGGCAAGAGTACTGGAGTGGGGTGCCATTGCCTTCTCCGCAACAGCCCAGAGTGGACAGTAAAAAAAAAAGCCAAATGGCTCCTGGAGGATGACCATGGACTGCCAAGGACTGAGCAAGTCCCTCAAGAATTGAACAAGTCATCCATGTGGCTGTGCCAAGCACTGCACTGTCTGAGATACCTGGCCACTGCCTTAGGAGTGGACCATGCTGTACTGGACTCAGCAAATGCTTTTCTCAGTATAACCCTGGCTGCTGAGTCACAAGATTGTTTTGCCTTCACATAGAGGGTCAACAAGAGCCCTTTAAGGAGCTTCCCCAATATTACCAGCCCAGGCCCACCAAACGGCATGGGATGGCAGTGTGAGCTTTGTCCCTGTTCTCTTTTCCACATCAATAAAATGAGCCCATGACCTTGATGGTAAAATGTTAACATGAAGGCTTGCTTCTGCTGCAGAACACTCTGCAGACTTCCCTGGAACATCTGTGAGCAAGAAGAGGGGCAGTGATGCCACAGAAAACTCAAGGCACAGACACCACCGCAAAGTTTGAGGGAGTTATTTGTGTCAGGTAAGATGCGTATTGTCCCAGAAGGTGTGATTGATATGGGGCAAGCCTGTCGAATCCCTAAGAACATGAGAAGCGCAAGCTTTCATAGGAGTTTAGGTGTTTGGGAGGACTTTGATTTCCCACCTGGGACAGTGCCTTCACTCCTTCTACTTCCTGGTAAGGAAAGGGCATGTGAGAAACTGAGGTTCAGAGCAGCAATCTGCCTATGAGGAGGAAAAAAACAGATGTGGACATCATCTCCCAAGCAGGGCCACCATTTGAGTTAGATGGGTCTGTGACTCTGGCAGGTATGGGTTGGGCACTACAGCAGAGACAACAAAAGGAGAGGAACCCAGGTCTGGAAGAGGGCAGGAACTGGGGAAAAAAAAAACAGAGAGCAATGGCACCTGGCAGCATACACAGTGCCTCTCCAACTAGAGCTTCTCAGAAAGGAACAGCATGTCATATGTAAGGACATCCCTTCCTAGCAAGGAGCTGAGAGTGTGTTCCAGTGACCCGCCTCTGCCATGGCTCAGACTCCCAGTTTGCCTAATCTGCCTGCAGTGCAGGAGACACAGGAGATGTGGACTCAATCCCTGGGTCAGAGACTCAGGTGCAGTCCCTGGAGGAGGAAATGGCAACCCACTCCGGTATTCTTGCCTGGAAGATTCCATGGACAGAGGAGCCTGGCAGGCTACAGTCTATTGGAACCACAAAGATTCAGACATGACTGAGCACACCACAGCACCATTTGCAACAGTGGAATATCCTGTCTGCCAGCCCCCTGTCTCTAGAAATAAAGGGGGCTACTTGGCCCTGCAGTGTATGTTGATTCTCAAAATGCCTCCACCCCTATCCTGGTGGGAGACCCTGCAGCCTGTAGGGAGGGAGGGGGGGAAATTCCCACTGACACCCGCTACACTACACAGGTGGGTCTAGTAGGGCAAACAACTCCCGCACGTGGACTGTGTCTCTCTTCAGCCCAACACTGACACCATCTGGATGAAAACAGGAATAAACTGCAGCAGCCAGTGAGATGAACTCAGCAAGAGCCCTGACTTTCAACTCTGCGCTGATGGCTGGGCTGTTCTAAAGGGATTAACCCTAATGGCTTGCACAATGGAAAACCGAGGGGTAATAATCATGAATAAGCCCTTGTGAGGTCGAGACATGCGGGAAGACGTTTGGGTTCACCTTCAAGGACCTCAGCTTTCCTCACTTTCTTCCACCACCCCCCCAGCCCCCCAGCAATCAGAAAGCTGAGGTCATTTCTCAGGTGCAAGCCCTAGCAACTGACCTTTCAGCAGATTGGGTGGGATGCACATTGCCAAGGATGCTGTATTGCCCTTGAAATATAGAAACTTGATTAATGCATGAACACCATGTCCTGTGTGTTCTAAACAAGGTCCTTAGGCAACTGCCAAAGGAAAGTGGGGCCATCCACTGGAGTTCCCAACTGGAGAGGGATTGGCAGACTGATTATCTTGACCCCCTCCCTCTGGGAGAGAGTTCTAAATATGCCTGGATCTGTGTGGACACTGTGTCTGGCCTAACCCAAGCTTTCCCCTGTCGCTGTGCAAACCAGGGTTAGGGGAAAGGAAGAATGGAATTTTAAAGCAGCAGATTAGAATACAGGTAAAACCACCTTGGCCAGGGGGACTACAGCACCATCTCAGGCTTTAATACATGTGAATGACTAGCCAGGAGGACCTGCTGCCTCATGTGCCAAACTGGGAAGTTGTTGGAAACAGCCACTGCCCTGATTCTCATCATGAATGTGCTATGCTGCTTGAGAACACCAAGCCCCATCACGACTGGGAAAGACATTATCTACCAGAATTTGTAATGGGATGGGGGACTTATTTCACACTCCTGGGTGAGGGAGACCTACTCAGTCTCGGCTGGGTTCCTGTTGTCCGACCTGATATGTCCAGACCAGGTCTGGCATATCCCATCCCCATTCATCTCTTCAAAGCTGACAGTGCTGCTTCCCTTGGCCAACATGTATGGCATACACAAGCAGGTCAAATTCCTGAAACTGTACCACATTGATATCCAAGGATCAGGTCATGGTGTAATTCTTACAGAAAGAAAAGAGGCTCCTATCCAAGTTCCTACTGAATGTCTGACCTTGGACCTCTGCTACTCCTGTGGTGTTGGGTAATGTGCCTGATGACTGGTTTGGCACTGACAGGTCATGCTGCCCAGGTATTTATTGGGTAGCCACACATGTGTGCCACAGACCTTTAGCTGTGATTCCCACCTGGGTCGTTGGACCACTGTACCCTGGGTTTTCCCTGGGCACAGGGGAGAATTCACTCCATAGTGATAAAAGTGTCCAGCCTCCCTCTCCTCAGGGCTAAATGGGTATATTCTGTTTCCACCGGTGCAACCATTTGGCCACCATCTTTATTCCTTCCATTGGCCTGGACTTCCCTGGTGGCCCAGTGGTTAAGAACACACACTTCCATTGCAGAGGGCAGAGGTTCGCTCCCTGGGAACTACTAAGTTCCTATACGCTATGTAATGCTGCTGCTGCTGCTGCTAAGTCGCTTCAATCGTGTCCGACTCTATGCGACCACACAGACAGCAGTCCACCAGGCTCCCCGTCCCTGGGATTCTCCAGGCAAGAACACTGGAGTGGGTTGCCATTTCCTTCTCCAGTGCATGAAAGTGAAAAGTGAAGTGAAGTCACTTAGATGTGTCTGACTCTTAGCGACCCCAGGGACTGCAGCCTACCAGGCTCCTCCATCCATGGGATTTTCCAGGCAAGAGTACTGAAGTGGGGTGCCATTGCCTTCTCATATGTTCAGTGGCCAAAAAAGTAAATACATTGGAAAAAAAAAAAAGAGATGGAATCAAACACAAAGATTTGCTTAACTGAATATTTTCAGTGAAGTGAATCTGCTTCCTTCTTTCACTTTTAGGGAGGCTGATGTGATATGTAGCCATACTTTTTAAAATCCACAGATTTTTGTAGATAGGTAACCTAAATTCAAAATTATAGTGGGTTTAGTAGTAGCAGCAGCAGCATTACTATTACTATTACTGCAACTACTGCTGCTATTTCTACCTCTTGAGCCCGGGAGTACTTAAAGATTCCCAAAGGTAATGAAGACTGGAGTTCTTTGAAGACTCAAAACTATAAAGCAACCAGCCTTCACCTTCTCTCTGGAATACCAGCAAGAATTAATTACTTACCTGGGGGGAATGAACAGAAGCATTATCCCATCTAGAATGGGAAAACCAAGCCCTCGGGACTCAGAGGGCTTCAAAGCTGAGCCTGCTAAGCTGCATCAGTTTAAGGAAGATTTAAATGCTGTGTCCTTCTCTCTGTGTGTCAGAGATGAATCACTTTGCCATGAGAAGAAAGCCCAGCAATGATAGCAAGCCTCTAGCCTGAGGTCAGTTGGCAGAGTCTATCCCTGATACATGAAGGTGAAGATGGCAGCTGGATCTCTGGAGTCAGCACACCTTTGAGTTATTAAGAACAGGAATTTGAGATTAAAAAGAAGCCTTGCAATACATGTATAAGTATGGCGAGTCCCCTTCGCTGTTCACCTGAAACTATCACAATATTGTTAATCGGCTATACCCCAATACAAAATAAAAAGTTTTTTTAAAAAAGAGTAGCCTTGTGTTTAAAAACAGGTGGGTTTCTCTTAATTTCTAGGGAAATTAGGAATGCCCAGCTGCTGCTGATGATAGAATCAACTTCTATTAGCGGACCACAAGGTTGATGCTGTGTTGTTTGGGCTTCATAAAAATCCAAAATCCTTAAGTGTTCTGATCCTTAACAGTCCTAGTAAACTGGAACTGAAGGAGCTCCTTTGTTCACATATCTCACCGTCTTCTACTTCCCCTCTTCTGCTCCTCACTGGGCATTTTGTGATTGAAAGGCAGTTACCCATAGAAAGAGTGCAGAAGCCCAACACAAGCAGTGTCTTCTTTCCCTCTGTAAAATGAATGGAATCTCAAGTTGTTACCCAATCTAGTAGTAACCAGTTTCAAGGATCTTCAGCCAGCTTCCCTGGTGGCGTGTACATCCATGCTCACTCGTGTCTGACTCTCTGCGACCGCATGAACTGTAGCCTGCCGGGCTCCTCTGTCTATGGGATTTCCCAGGCAAGAATAGCAGAGTGGGTGCCGTTTCCTCCTCTGGGGATCTTCCTGACCCAGGGATCGAACCCTTGCAGCTTATGTCTCCTGCATTGACAGGTGGATTCTTTACCACTGATGCTATCTGGGAAGCAATCAGTGCAAAAGAATTCACTGATTAATTTAGCGAACTTTTCTTAAGCATCTATGTTATGCCAGGGATTGAGGCTTCAGACTTGCTGGACAAAGCCCATTTCCAAGAGTTTATGGCAGAACTCCAAAACTCACATGCTCTAAGGCCAGTGTAGTCCGGACAAATATAGGCTGTGGTATCTTCCCAAGGATACATTGGCCAGACTGAAGACTGTTCTTCATAGTGCCTTGTAGTGGACTTTGAAATAAGTTTATAAATCCTGTGACTATCTTAGGAAAAGCCTATTTATATTGTACTGTATTTTTGTTTTAAAACAACTGGTCAAAGAAAGATAGATATACACATATTGTTAATGCTCTACAATTTCTAGCATTATTCTAGTATTTCTCCATTTGCACATATACTGAGTGCCTCAAAATGTGGAAGTGACACAGGCATCTCTGAGAATATAAAATAATAAGGATAGCATGAAACCATGGAAATGACATCATCTTTTTCTAGCACTTAAATCATCTCAAAGAAACTACGCTTTTCTTTTTAATCTGCACTAAAGGTTTCTTATTGACTCTCTTTATAATGGCATGATGGCATTTCACTGTGGTTTGAAATTGTATTCTGCTGCACTTTAATCTAAAACCCTCCTGCATCAATTTCACTTCATTCTTTCTTGACCTATTGGTGTAAATAGAAAAAAAAAAAGTCATTTACCATCTTTCATACTGGCTTTGCCTTACCTCTTTGCAATATATGTGGACAGATACATTGCTTATCATGCTGAACAAATGTTCAAATATAACCAATCAAGTCAAGTAGATTTATATACCAACTACACACACACACACATATACTGGTTATTGAGCAAACTACTTCCAAAACACTATACATATATTATCTTACAACATTTCTGTAAAGTTGTTTTTATTATCCCTGATTATGCAGCTAAGGAAATTGAATCTCAGAGAAGCTAAGTAACTTGCCCTAGGTCACACAGCTAATGAATTTTAGAGTTGGGACTTATGCCCAAGCCTATCTGACCTCAAGGTCCTGTTTCTGGCTCCAGACTGATGGGCGGTGTCTCATTTCCGGTTCTGGCATTAGATCCTGCTGCTTTTAATTGCCAATAGACTCCACAAGCACTTTCTAAAGAAAACAAGTCTCAACTTTGAACAACTCTACAGAGAATTTGAAAAAATGAAGAGGAAATCTGGAGAGGTCAGAGCCTTGAAGTTTTTTCCCATCATATTTCTTAAAAGTAGTAACTCAGAAAGATAAGCTGGTACTTACTTCCAGTAAAACTGGGACAGCCCCAGAAATGCTGACTCACTTGTAATGGAACATCATTCCTGGAATCATGTCCCATATAAAGTGGCCTGTCAGAATGCTAGCAGACACAAAGAGGCCTCTGTGATCGTGGCACCTCTTCCCCTTCATTCCAGCCAGAGTGTTCGCGAGATACCTTCTGTCTGCTTGATGCTCACGTGATAGGTTTGTGCTAGAGGCAGTGTTTCTCAGGGTTTCCTAAACTATGTACCTACCAGGGCATTTAGTTTCTTCAAAATGAACAAAGTTTGAAATTAGTCCTTTATTTCCTCTCCTTTACTACCTTTAGCATTTCATTTTGGGTTGTGTGTTTTGTTTCTGTTTTTGTTTTTTTTTTTACCCTACTTCATTTCCGTGCAAGTCTTTTTTTTTTTTTTTTNGAATTAGTCCTTTATTTCCTCTCCTTTACTACCTTTAGCATTTCATTTTGGGTTGTGTGTTTTGTTTCTGTTTTTGTTTTTTTTTTACCCTACTTCATTTCCGTGCAAGTCTTTTTTTTTTTTTTTGGCTGCACTGGGCTGCATGGGGAATCTTAGTCCCCCAATCAGGGATAGAAATCTGGCCTTCAGCAGTGAAATTTTGGAGTCTTAACCACTGGACCACCAGAGAATTCCCATGCTTGCAAGTTATTTTTATAGAGTTCTCTTCTGTATTAGAGCAGGAAGCAGAGCTCTGGCTCACTGTCTTGCTCCAAAACCCCTAGCCCAGTCATTTCTAATACCCATCTCTGGCCCAGCTTTTTCAAGATCCTTTTCTGCTCTCCACTTCTCATTCTCTTCAGTACTCAGCCTTCAACCAACCGTTCCCTTTACTACAGGAAAATGATCCCACTTATGCGCCTCCAAAGAGTCTCATTGCATGGATATTTCCACTCCTTATTTATTTACTCCCTGCAGTATGGGATACTGTCCACCTTTCCCTCCTTGAAACTTTTATGTCCCTTCTTTTACATCCCATTTTCCTCCTGTTTGGCCAATCTTCCTCATTTTTACTCATATAAAATCTTCCATCCATCCTTCTTTCTCCATCTTTAATATTAATCATTCCTGGGATTCTGCTTCTGCACTTTTAACTATACTCTTCCTAGGTGACCTCACCCTCAAGATGTCAAGTAGATCCTTTATACTGTGTCTACCAATCTGTCTGCTCTAATCATAATGAAAGCAAGGATCCCAACAATCTTGCCTGAGGTATAGAAAGTAATTAATAGATGTTTGTTGAATGCATTAAATATCCATCTCCAACTCAGGTTTCTCTCCTGAGCCCCAGACAATAAATATGTATATATGTATATGTAGGTATACATATTATATATCTACCTATTGGACTACTCCATCTGAATGTCCTTCAGGCATCTCACATTTATCTTGTTCAAAAATAGCCTGTTCTCTACTGGCCCCCAACCTCTTCCTTACCTTTGATTCTCTATTTCAGTAAATGACACCATGCAAATCAAACACACTGGAAGGCAGCCATTATGACTCCTTTACTCACATGCCCTCTCCCCACATCCAATTATTTATCGTATTCCTTTGTCTTTCTCTTACAACTTTTCAAGTCGGTCTTCTCTATTCCCTCCACTCACACAGCCACAACCTTAGTTCAGGCCTTCATCCTGTGTAAGTACCGTGGCCTCCCTCTCACTGTCTCTCTATCTCCTGATCACCCACTGCAGCTTCTACACCTCTGTCAGAATGTTGTTTTCTGAAAGCAAACTCATTCACATAAAGTTGTATGTCCAGCATCAAAGCCCATGAATTTCCTCTTTCTCTGTTTTTAAAAACACTGCAACAGGTGCCTTTTATGAAAGATTCAGTCAAGGCAAACACAACCATATCCCATAACAGGATTCAGCCAATATTCTCTAATGGGAGTCAGAGCCCTAGGTCAAGAGGACCCTAGATTCTTATGCTTTGTTCGTGCAAGCGCAGTGACACTTGTGCCATATTCCTAGCCAATAATTTATCTTGTATAGTACTTACTTACAGTGAAATACTCCTTTACAATTATTGCTAGCATCCCCCAGGCTACCTAATGAACCCTCTAGTGCCAAATGAAATGATGGAGACTTAAACATTTACAGTAGCTACCTGAATAGAGTCTTTCAAATGCTAACTAACCTCCCTTGGAGTGTGTATTTCTGATTAAAGCACTTCAAATATTAGCAATCTGCCCCTAGAGGTTGGTTAAACGAAGTAAATGCATACATATGTATTACATTTTCTATGTTAAATAATTTTAAACTGAAATACAGACAATATAATGCCCCGTTTTGCGAGGCCTTATGCATATGCCTAATTTGCCTTCTGGGTAATGAAACAGAATCAATACATACCCAGCACTTGGCATTCTTGTCTCAGTGCTCAAGACAAGAAAAGATAAGCAACAGATGTCTTGTTAATGAATAAATGAGTGACTTTATGAATCCATTAGTTATAAGGGCATGAGTTCTATCTAGATGGGAACTCAGGATTCATTGCATTTATCTGGACTTAAATCTTCCATTTGCTCTGACAGTAGTTAATGTTAAACTGAACCATATGAAAATGCCATCTTCAAAGTTGAAAAACACACAAATATTGGCACTTTTATATGATTCTTTCTCGCACAATGATTCCAAGCCACCTTCAGACACACACAGAGAACCCAGTTTAAAGCAAGATCTATTCAAATGCTTAGTGACGACGAGGTCCTACAAGGAGAAGTGGACAGTGGACCCTTCCCTCCCAGTGTAGTCAGTGTCTCCAGCCTCCTTAATATTTTTAATCATTCAATAGGGCTTTGAGGTTGCCACGAAGTCATCCCAGATCAATTAAATCCTGGGCGCTTCTGAGGTGACATTCAGATTAGTGGGAGGATAAAAGGAAATCAATTCTTCCTTTTCAGCCTGCAGGTGCCCACTGACTTCCTGGTGTGCACCGTGAACTCTCATTTCAAACACAAAGGCAAAGATGGCCTCTCCTTTCAGGGCCACTAGTTGATTGCAGAAGTGATGCTGGGAAGAATAGAAACCCCAGGGGTCTTGCCTTGCCATTAAGGGCACTGACACAAAAAGACCTCTTTATATCGGGAGTTAAGAAAGAGGAGAGGACAGAATTCCTATTTCACCAACCCTTGAAGTAAAATTACCTCGAGAATTTGGGCTTCAAACAGGGATAAGAGCACCAACTTTCATTTTCTGGCCTACTCGTGGATGGAAGAAATGCTTTTTGAGGAAGAGTGTCACTGCGGAGTGGGGAGGGGGAAGAAAGACAGTCAAGGTGAGGCAAAGTGAATTCCACCGTTTAATTAGCAATCACCCCTGACCTGCCAGACACTGCCAATGTGATTCCTGAATGGAGTCAAAGCAAAAGAGCAGGTAATTAGACAGCGTGCGCTAGAGCGCTAGAGCATCACATTTCCAGAGCTTGCGCTGAAAACAAACTGGATATATGTGCTATGCTTTTAATATATTCTGCTTTCCAATTAGCAGTCAGAGTTGATTTGTCAGTCATTCCACCTATAATGCATAAAGCACTGGAACACAGAGTGGGGAAAAGCCAGTTCAGAAAATCAATTATGCTTATGTTTATATTCCCTCAAGGCTAAGGCGTTGCAAAAACTGCCGAAATATTATCTTTCTCTTTACAAAGGAGCAGAAAGAAAGGGTGAGATTGCAATTCAATATAATGAATAAATCTTTGGCTGTTTGGGGAATGGTACAATAGCTGAATATTTACGAAACTGATGAAGGGAAATGCATTTCATATGGTCAGCAATTGTGGAAATATTCTACCATTTCTAAAGAACATAGGAACAAGTATGTGTTCAAGAAATAGAGACATCTTTTACATGTAAGGAGTTAATGGAAAATGTTTTAAAATCTAGCTTTTTATTGGATGGTGATTAGCAGAAGGAGTATATCTTGTCTATCTCAGAGTCACGTGAGTGTAACACACTCACACAAGAAGTGAAACTGAGTGTGTTTCACTCAGTTTGTGGTTTGCCCAAAACCAAGCCCCCTTCCCCAAAACCAAGTTCCCCCACTGAATTTATGGTTAGCCTCTCTATCCAAAACTTTATTCCCTTTCTTGCCCTACTCCCCTCAGGATTGGAGAGTATCAAAGGAAAGAGGGATTGAAATCAAGCAGAACTCTGCAGGGACTCCCAGGTATAAAAGCCCTTCTCTGTCCCCCATTTTTTGTTTGTAGAAAAAGGCTTTTAATCTTCTATGCTTCTGAGTCCCAAAGAGTGGATTCAAGCAGTTACTAATTAAGGAAGTGAGGAAACACAGAAACAAGGAAAAGCAGTCGAGCAACAAAAGTAATGATCGCTCAAACAATAGCTCAGGAATAAAACAGAGTCCTAGTTCATCCTCAAGGTATCAATCTGATGCATATCTTTGAGTTGTTCTGCAGAACCTAAGACACCCCCCACTTCCCATACCCAGGTGGAAGATGTTGACTCCATGCTGACCACAGACAGGTAGAGCCAGACTGGTTGGAACCAGAAGGTTGATGATTAAAGTTTCAAAACATTACTGTTACATAACCACCAGTAAGTCAGAAGAGCTTTTTTTTCCTTCTTCTGACTTACTGGTGGTATTTTGGGGGGCTCCAAAATCACTGCAGATGGTGATTGCAGCCATGAAATTAAAAGATGCTTACTCCTTGGAAGGAAAATTATGACCAACCTAGATAGCATATTCAAAAGCAGAGACATTACTTTGCCAACAAAGGTCCATCTAGTCAAGGCTATGGTTTTTCCAGTGGTCATGTATGGATGTGAGAGTTGGACTGTAAAGAAAGCTGAGAGCCGAAGAATTGATGCTTTTGAACTGTGGTGTTGGAGAAGACTCTTGAGAGTCCCTTGGACTGCAAGGAGATCCAACCAGTCCAATCTAAAGGAGATCAGTCCTGGGTGTTCATTGGAAGGACTGATGCTAAAGCTCAAACTCCAGTATTTTGGCCACCTCATGTGAAGAGTTGACTCATTGGAAAAGCCTCTGATGCTGGGAGGGATTGGGGGCAGGAGGAGAAGGGGATGACAGAAGATGAGATGGCTGGATGGCATCACCTACTCGATGGACGTGAGTTTGAGTGAAGTCCAGGAGTTGGTGATGGACAGGCAGGCCTGGCGTGCTGCGATTCATGGGGTGGCAAAGAGTCGGACACGACTGAGCGACTGAACTGAACTAAAGTCAGAAGAAAGTCCACAAGCTGCAACCCTCACCCCAAATATTGCTTTTAAAAGCCCTTTCTAGAAAGCCATTGGACAGTTTGGGTCTTTTGAGCACCAACTGCCCCCTGCAGTGTGAGCCTGAAGCCCTAACCACTGGACCACCAGGGAATTCCCTCAAACTTTTGCCCAAAGATTTTAGCATCTATCTTACTTAGTGACTCTTTCTACTGGATTTTCATAGTAAGAATTATATATTTCCTTCAACGGTATAGGGAAGAGTTGTCCCTTCTCCTCATTTATTTATTTCATCATGTATTTATATTTGTACTGACTCAAGGATACTTATTTTATTCTACTAGTCATAATCCCAATATTATAGTTACTTATTTTATTGTTCAGATCATTGCATTATGGCCTTTGGGAGTTCCAACTTACCTCCCGTGTCCTTATGATACATCCTTTTTAAACATTTTATTTAGCTGTGCCAAGTCTTAGTTGCGGCACACAAGATCTTTAGTTGTGGCCTGTGAGCTCTAGTTCCCTGATCAGGGATTGAAACATTGGGAGCACCGAGTCTTAGCCAGTGGATCACCAGGGAAGTCTCTGTTATCCTTTTTTTTGAGTACATCTTTTTTTTTTTTTTTGACATTGCAAGATGTTCCAGTCTCAACTCTTTTTTTTTTTTTTTTGTCCACCCCAATTTTTCCAAAGAGGTCTGGTTTCTTTCACAGAAGAAGCAAAATTATAAACCAAGATTTTGCCACTAGGTGTGCTCATGCCTACTAGATTATCATTACCTCTAGGCTCAGTGAGCAAAGATGGGAAATATATATATGAATACGAACCCACCTATAAACATCTACATTTATTTCTACATATATCTGTCTCTATGTATATATGTAAATCTGTAAATTCATATCCATGAATCATGCCTATGATTCCAATCCAACACCATGAGGCTCATTTCAGCCTTCTCGCTTTATTTATCTCCTTTAAGCCAACAGTGAGAGACCCAGCTCTCACTTTCTATGGTATATTCATTTGTTTGTTCAATACTAGTACACATGTAACTGCTACTGCTACTAAGTCACTTCAGTCGTGTCCGACTCTGTGCGACCCTGTAGACGGCAGCCCACCAGGCTCCCCCGTCCCTGGGATTCTCCAGGCAAGAACACTGGAGTGGGTTGCCATACATAGTTACACAATTGCTCATCTATACCCTAAGAGAAACAGATTTACTAACTAGATAACAGTATTTGTATATATTTCTTTTAATCTTTTCCTCACAGTACCCAGCTGTGAGGATATTCTTTTCCAATGTTATTTAGGTTAGTGCTTTTCTATCCGTTCAGCTTCGGTGCAGTACTCATTTGTAATACAATTAGGTACATTCCATTTTGGATTTTCTCCACTTCCTGTTTGATTTTAATTATTAACTGGGGAGAAGGTATGTATGTGAAATATTACTATGGCTCTAAAAGTCAAACCTATAAAAAGAAATACTCGGAAAAGTATTTCTCCCTGTTCATCCCTTCCAACCTATTCCCATTCACTCTTTTTTCTTCAGCTCTCCTACCAAACTCAGTAGATAACCAATCTCTTTAGCTTCTCATTATCTTTCCTGTATTTCTTTTGCATACATGTGCAGATATGTGTGTAAATCCTTATACCCCTTCTTTCTCACACAAAGGGTAGCATTACTATATATTTTTTGTACTTTTCCTTTTTAAAAAATTTTTATTGGAGTATAGTTGATTTACAATGTTGTGTTAGTTTTAGGTGTACAGCAAACATATACAAATATCCACTCTTTTTCTTTAGATTCTTTTCTCACATAGGCCATTATGTACATTTCCTCTTCACTTACTAGTAAATATGCCCTCCATATCAGTAAATCACTAGTAAATCACTCCATATCAGTTCATTGAGATCTTTCTCTCTCTTTTTTCATAGTGGCAGAGTACTCCATTGTCTAGGTGTATTATAATTTATCCAATGGTTTCCCAATGCGTTGTCATTTAGGTGACAACCTAAAAATTATCAACATTTTGTAATTACAAGCAATACTGTCTTAATTAACCTTGGCATATGTATTTTATATATATTGGAAGTTTGTCTTCTTGGTAGATTCCTAGAAGTGTGATTTCTGGGTCAAAATCCAAATGCATACGTAGCTCTATTAGGCATTACCAACTTTCACTCCAGAAGAGAGTTGTAGTCGTGCAGATTCTCATCAGGTGTGTCTGATTAGGTGTGTCTCAGGGAGTGTCTGTGTCCTCACAGAAAGACATGTTGACATGCTTTTTTATTTTTGCCAGTTTGACAGTGAGAAATTATATTTTAGCATTGTTTTAATGTACGTTTATCTAATTATAAGTGAATCTGAACATCTTTTCATTGTGTTTAAATGTTCCTTATATATTTTCGTGTCTATTCATGATTTTTTTCCCATTTTTCTGATAGGTTTGGCCCTTTGCCTCTCAGTGTCTACAATCTCCCTCTCTCTGTTATATGTATGTATATATGGGCTTCCTAGGTGGCAAATTGATAAAGAATCCACTGCTAATGCAGGAGACAAAAGAGACAGGGGTTTGGTCACTGGGTCAGGAAGATCCCCTGAAGTAGGATATGGCAACTCACTCCAGTATTTTTGCCTGGAGAATACCATGGACAGAGGAGCCTGGCAGGCTACAGTCCATGAGGTCACAAAGAGTTGGACACGACTGAGCAACTGATCGTACACACATGCACACACACACAAACACACACATATATACATATATTATATATATATACTTGTCTGTGGTATGTCTTACACATATTTTCTCCTGATTTTCCCTTTGGTTTTATTTATGATATGTGGCGCCTCCCTGTTGGGTCAGTGGTAAAGAATCCACCTGCCAAGCAGAAAGACATAGGTTTGATCCCTGGGTCAGGAAGATTCCCTAGAGAAGGAAATGGCAACCCACTTCAGTATTCTTGCCTGGGAAATCCCATAGACGGAGGAGCCTGGTGGGCTATAGTTCACGGGATCCCAGAGTCAGACACGACTTAGCAACTAAACCACCCATAATATGTGGAGGGTTTTATCACAATGTTAGGGGAAGCACACTGATTGAAACCCCCACCCTGGCCAGGTACCATGGTAACCGTTTGCATGAGTTGTTTTATGACAGGAGATCCTGATAAGGAATACAGAACTGATAAGCCACCACCAACCAGAAGAATTCGGGAAAAGTCGAAAGGAGACACTGCGTGTCCATCCACTTCCCAGAATCCCTCTCGCTAGCATCCATCTTGGCTGAGTGATGTGTGCGCCACCAGGAAAGACTCTGAATTAGAATGATTGGTCAAAGGCCACCTGGAAACTAATCCCATCACCATAAAACCCGACATTGGGAGCCACACAGCAGAGCAGTTCTCCTGGGTTCCCTTACCCTACTGCTCTCCACCCGGGTGCCCTTTCCCAATAAAATCTCTTGCTTTGTCAGCACATGTGTCTCCTCGGACAATTCATTTCTGAGTGTTAGACAAGAGCCCAGTTTCAGGCCCTGGAAGGGGTCTGCCTTCCTGCAACAACAAAAGCTTTTTTTTGTTAAATTTTTATATAGTCAGATTTCTTAATCTTTACTTTTATTGACTCTGGATTTTGAGTCACAGAGAGTCTTTCCCTGCTCCTTTAATAATGTTAAAGAGGAATTTATCCATGTTTTCTTCACATACTTATATGATAGTATTTTTTACATTTAGATCCCTAATGCCTTTGGAGTTTCTCCTTGTGTATAACATGAGAAATGGGTCTAATTTTATCTTCTTCCAAATGGCCCAGTTGTCCAGCACCATTAAAAAGTTCAGCTTTACTCCAGTGATTGGAGATGCCATCGAATAATTTCTAAATCTACAACAATGAAGAGAGGAAAACCAGCAACAGACAAGACATTTCCAAAATTGTTACACGAAGCAGACAGAAGAGCATTGATAAATGAAGTCGAGCTAAGGAAATTCATAAGGAAGGGACATTTTGTGATAATTTTTTAAGTCAATTCATCAAGAATATATAATCATCTTAAATGTGCATGACTATACTGTGTCTCCTGACTGATTTTCTAATCTAACAAAATGCTATGGCCCTCATTTAACTCAAAAGTTGGGTTGGAAAATCATTTATTTGTTCTTCTGAAATTTTTTCCATTTCACCCTACAGAGCCAGAGGCATAATGAGGAGCATCTAGCCACATCTACAGTAACATCTTGACATTCCTGACATATTTTAGGTCCTTGGAAAACAGCTGGATATAGTAGTCGTTCAACTCTTCCAGCTGTGAGTTTTTACCTTTTGCTTTTGCTTTTTAAATTTTACCAATTCATTTCTACTCTCCTAGAAAAGCTTCAGGTAATAAAAAACATCCATTTGTTTTAACAGTAGTGGTTCTGGGATAGAACTTTTTATCCTAAAAGACCATGAACAGCCAAGCAGAGCAGCTTTGGCTATGTTACATGGGCCTTCCAACTCCATGCTAGACCTAGATTAGCTTCACACTCTGCAAAAGCACTGAGAGACAAATCAGTTAATTTCATAAATACTTGGTGTTAATTACAAATTCAGTGGTGAATTTTGTTGTAACTAGGATCAGTTTGACATTTTGGAAACCCTCCAGAATCCAGGTTTAAGGTGTGCATGAGGTGGGTAGACTAAGCAGCTAGGATTCATTCCAAAAGATTTTATCCCTATCTCTGAGCTGTTAGAATGTGTGTGTCAGCCAAAGTCTTTACTTCTTGTTTATAAACGTCTTTCCTCCAGGGAGTTCTCACATTTATTATCTTTTCAATCATCCACCTATTCCTTCAGAGAAAGCAAAGTGGGGAAACATGGGTTATATGGACTCTTTCGCTCCTGGGTGGGACTATGGTTTCAGAGAGAACAAATAAGTAAGTTGAATCTGAATTTTTTAATGCTGTATTAAGACATTTGTGGCAGAATCATGTAAATGTTATTGTTTTAATCCCTGAAGTGTCTACTGAGAGTAAGAGGTGAACTCTTCCTCATGAGGACTCTTAGTGTTAATCAATTCACAATTTAATGTGGAAAAAAGCTTTACAGCATGGTAGCAATAATGTTGGTCAAATTTTTCACACATAATACACAAATCCATCAGATTCTCTTCTGGTCAAGTCCTATTCCCTTGCCTGCACTATAAGGATTTATGAGATCTGTCATAGTTAGGAATAAATCACTGAATTTCTTCATCTATAAAATGAGGCCTCTGGCCTAGCCCATGTCTTATGCCCCAGGTACTCGGTAGGAATGAAAGATGTGAAAAGTTCCTTGAAAGTGAAAGTAAAAGTCACTCAGTCTCGTCTGGCTCTTTGCATCCCCATGGACTATACAAATCTCCAGACCAAAATACTGGAGTAGATAGCCTATCCCTTCTCCAGGGGATCTTTCCAACCCAGGAATCAAACTGGGGTCTCTTGCATTGCAGGCGGATTCTTTAACAGCTGAGCTATGAGGGAAAATTTCCTTACTCATGTGGTCCACTAGAGAAGGGAATGGCAAACCACTTCAGTATTCTTGCCTTGAGAACCCCATAAATAGTATGAAAAAGCAAAATGATAGAATACTGAAAGAGGAACTCCCTAGGTCAGTAAGTGCCCAATATGCTACTGGAGATCAGTGGAGAAATAACTCCAGAAAGAATGAAGGGATGGAGCCAAAGCAAAAACAATATCCAGTTGTGGATGTGACTGGTGATGGAAGCAAGGTCCAATGCTGTAAAGAGAAATATTGCATAGGAACCTGGAATGTCAGGTTCATGAATCAAGGCAAATTGGAAGTGGTCAAACAGGAGGTGGCAAGAGTGAATGTAGACATTCTAGGAATCAGCGAACTAAAATGGATTGGAATGGGTGAATTTAACTCAGATGACCATTATATCTACTACTGTGGGCAGGAATCCCTCAGAAGAAATGGAGTAGCCATCATGGTCAACAAAAGAGTCCGAAATGCAGTACTTGGATGCAGTCTCAAAAACGACAGAATGATCTCTGTTCATCTCCAAGGCAAACCATTCAGTATCACAGTAATCCAAGTCTATGCCAAAACCAGTAATGCTGAAAAAGCTGAAGTTGAACAGTTCTATGAAGACCTACAAGATCTTTTAGAACTAACACCCTCCAAAAGATGTTCTTTTCATTATAGGGGACTGGAATGCAAAAGTAGGAAATCAAGAAACACCTGGAGTAACAGGCAAATTTGGCATTGGAATACAGAATGAAGCAGGGCAAAGGCTAATAGAGTTTTGCCAAGAGAACGCAGTGGTCATAGCAAACACCCTCTTCCAACAACACAAGAGAAGACTCTACACATGGACATCACCAGATGGTCAACACCGAAATCAGATTGATTATATTCTTTGCAGCCAAAGATGGAAAAGCTCTATACAGTCAGAAAAAACAAGACTGGGAGTTGACTGTGGCTCAGATCATGAACTCCTTATTGCCAAATTTAGATTTAACTTGAAGAAAAGAGGGAAAACCTCTAGACCATTCAGGTATGACCTAAGTCAAATCCCTTATGAGTATACAGTGGAAGTGAGAAATAGATTTAAGGGACTAGATCTGATAGATAGAGTGCCTGATGAACTATGGACAGAGGTTTGTGAGATTGTACAGGAGACAAGGATCAAGACCATCCCCATGGAAAAGAAATGCAAAAAAACAAAATGGCTGTCTAAGGAGGCCTTGCAAATAGCTGTGAAAAGAAGAGAAGCAAAAAGCAAAGGAGCAAAGGAAAGCTATAAGTACCTGAATGCAGAGTTCCAAAGAATAGCCAGGAGAGATAAGAAAGCCTTCTTCAGCAATCAATGCAAAGAAATAGAGGAAAACAACAGAATGGGAAAGACTAGAGATCTCTTCAAGAAAATAGGAGATACCAAAGGAACATTTCATGCAAAGATGGGCTCGATAAAGGGCAGAAATGGTATGGACCTAACAGAAGCAGAAGATATTAAGAGGTGGCAAGAATACACAGAAGAACTATATTAAAAAGATCTTTATGACCCAGAAAATCACGATGGTGTGATCACTCACCTACAGCCAGACATCCTGGAATGTGAAGTCAAGTGGGCCTTAGAGAGCATCACTATGAGCAAAGCTAGTGGAGGTGATGGAATTCCAGTGGAGCTATTTCAAATCCTGAAAGATGATGCTGTGAAAGTGCTACACTCAATATGCCAGCAAATTTTGAAAACTCAGCAGTGGCCACAGGACTGGAAAAGGTCAGTTTTCATTCCAATCCCAAAGAAAGGCAATGCCAAAGAATGCTCGAAATACCTCACAATTGCATTCATCTCACAAACTAGTAGAGTACTGCTCAAAATTCTCCAAGCCAGGCTTCAGCAATACGTGAACCGTGAACTTACAGATGTTCAAGCTGGTTATAGAAAAGGCAGAGGAACCAGCGATCAAATTGCCAACATCCGCTGGATCATGGAAAAGGCAAGAGAGTTCCAGAAAAACATCTATTTCTGCTTTATTGACTATGCCAAAGCCTTTGACTGTGTGGATCACAATAAACTGTGGAAAATTCTCAAAGTGATGGGAATACCAGACCACCTACCGGCCTCTTGAGAAATCTGTATGCAGGTCAGGAAGCAACAGTTAGAACTGG
>SJYQ01001463.1:472047-486486 GCA_006410935.1 Redunca redunca
CAAAATCACTGCAGATGGTGACTGCAGCCATGAAATTAAAAGATGCTTACTCCTTGGAAGGAAAGTTATGACCAACCTAGATAGCATATTCAAAGCAGAGACACTTTGCCAACACAGTTCCATCTAGTCAAGGCTACTATGGCTTTTCCAGTGGTCATGTGTGGATGTGAGAGTTGGACTGTGAAGAAAGCTGAGTGCTGAAGAATTGATGCTTTTGAAGTGTGATGTTGGAGAAGACTCTTGAGAGTCCCTTGGACTGCAAGGAGATCCAACCAGTCCATTCTGAAGGAGATCAGCCCTGGGTGTTCTTTGGAAGGACTGATGCTAAAGCTGAAACTCCAGTACTTTGGCCACCTCATGCGAAGAGTTGACTCATTGGAAAAGACTTATGCTGGGAGGGATTGGGGGCAGGAGGAGAAGGGGACGCCAGAGGATGAGATGGCTGGATGACATCACTGACTCGGTGGACGTGAGTTTGAGTGAATTCTGGGAGTTGGTGATGGACAGGGAGGCCTGGCGTGCTGCGATTCATGGGGTCTCAAAGAGTTGGACACGACTGAGAGACTGAACTGAACTTGGAAAAAGGCAATTAGATATGGCTAGTCCGGCAGATTATTACAGAGAAATGTCCTTTAAGGGAAATACGATAACTTTATGATGCTATGATCTGAGAATAAAAATAAAAAAGAATAAGTATAGGACTTCCCTTGTGGTCTTGTGGTTAAGATTCTGTGCTTCCAGTGCAGGAGGCACGGGTTTGATCCCTGTTGGGAGAACTGATTCCACATGCTGTGTGGTTTGGCCAAGTGAAAAAAATTACATAATTACCTGTTACTGTTTTCTGTCTTCCAATATGTATATCTAATGGATCATGGTTATGATCTTAATCAATGAGGCTTTCCTCGGTTGGTCACCATTTGGAGGTATTAATATGGTTTTTACATTTTATTATGTTTATTATGGAATTCCCTGTTGGCTCAGAGGTTAAAGTGTCCACCTGTAATGCGGGAGACCTGGGTTCGATCCCTGGGTAGGGAAGATCCCCTGGAGAAGGAAATGGCAACCCACTCCAGTATTCTTGCTTGGAGAGTCCCATGGATGGAGGAGCCTGGTGGGCTACAGTTTTGGGGGTCGCAAAGTGTCGGACATGACTGAGCGACTTCATTAACTCATGAAATTATTAATGTATTGGACATATTGTCTTTGCATGCATAATTTTAATTGCTCCTGACAACAGTCAAAAGAAGAAAACATTATTATCCTTATTTTACAAATTAAATGCGATACAGAAAAAAATTATGGAAGAAACTTACTTGGGATATTATAGACAGTGGGTAGTACAGCTGAGATTTGAATTCAGATCTTTAATTTTTAAACATTAATACATATTTGTTCCAATACATGGAACATTTGCCACCAATGACACGTTTCATCTTAATTTGAATTATTCTAATAGTTTGAAGAATGTAATTCACAAAATGGAATGTATCTATATTGGTTATTTTGGAAATACGGGGTTTTTGGACAAATTGGGACTGTCGTGAGTAGAAGATGGATAAATGCTGTCCCTTGCTGGAAGAGGCATCCCTGGGGAGTTTGCAGCATGTGTGGACTCTAAAGGGTGCTTCACGATTGCTCCTTGCTCTGCGCATGTGTGCATGCTAAGTCGCTTCATTCATGTCTGACTCTTTGTGACCTTATGGACCATAGCCCACCAGGATCCTCTATCTGTGGGAATCTCCAGGCAGGAATATTGGAGTGGGTCGCTGTGCCTCCTCTGGGTGATCCTCCCAATGCAGGGAACAAACTCATGCCTCTTAGATCTCCTGCAGCAGCAGGTGAGTTCTTTTTTTTTTAATATAAATTTATTTATTTTAATTGGAGGTTAATTACTTGACAATATTGTATTGGTTTTGCCATACATCAACATGAATCCGCCATGGGTATACACATGTTCCCCATCCTGAACCCCGCTCCCACCTCCTTCCCCATACCATCCCTCTGGGTCATCCCAGTGCACCAGCCCCAAGCATCCTGTATCATGCATTGAACCTGGACTGGCGATTCATTTCATATATGATATTATACATGTTTCAATGCCATTCTCCCAAATCATCCCACCCTCTCCCTCTCCCACCACTGCTGCTAAGTCACTTCAGTCGTGTCCAACTCTGTGCGACCCCATAGACGGCAGCCTGTCAGGCACCTTCGTCCCTGGGATTCTCCAGGCAAGAACTCTGGAGTAGGTTGCCATTTCCTTCTCCAATGCATGAAAGTGAAAAGTGAAAGTGAAGTCGCTCAATTGTGTCCAACTCTTAGCGACCCCATGGACTGGAGCCTACCAGGCGCCTCCATCCATGGGATTTTCCAGGCAAGAGTACTGGAGTGGGGTGCCATTGCCTTCTCCATGATTGTTCTATGATCTGGTAAATCTGGGGAAGGAGGTTTTGTGGGTGTTTTCTAAAAGATATATAACAAAAGAACAATGTTCAAGGCTAAGACTATTACTGCCATACATGATGGCATTAGTTTTCAACTTGTATTTTGTCCCAACATTCCTGTGGGATGCAATACACTGATATCAGTAAGAGTGTGTGGTTCTCTCCTCCACCAATTCATAGCCACGTGGACACAGGCCCTAAGCCTGTCTGAGTAAGCTTAGTGTAGGGTGGTGAAGCCTCTGTAGAAATCTGGAAAAGTCCCCTTTCTCAGATGACTCAGCTATAGGTGGTGGAAGAGGTAGGGAGAACAGTATTCCCACTAAATAAACTCAGTCCTTATTAGCACAAAATGCGCCTTTCA
Source organism: Redunca redunca (assembly GCA_006410935.1). Lineage (NCBI taxonomy): Eukaryota > Metazoa > Chordata > Mammalia > Artiodactyla > Bovidae > Redunca > Redunca redunca. The sequence goes on from SJYQ01001463.1 coordinate 474,850, forward strand.
GCAAATTGTTAGAAATACCGCCTTAAAAAGTTCCAAACAAGTTGCCCTTCCTCCAGCCTGGTGTAGCTCCATGTCCTTGGTAAGTATAAGGCTGTTCTTCAGTCTTGACTCTCCTCTCGGGGCCAGTTGGAACACAATCTTCACAACCATCGGCAGTGATCCTTCTTAGCACGAGTCTCCATGTTTCACTAGAAACACAGAATGGCTCTAAGTACCTGTTAGAAGATTAAAACTTCAATCTCTTTGCCCTTTGATAATTATCAACAGCTCAGTTTATTTACTAAAAAAAAAAAAGAAGAAGAAGAAAAGAAAAAAAACATACATAACAAAAAAATTTAGCCCTACCAGAAATTAAACTCATATTAAAATCATTTTTCACTTCAGGGAATGTCATCTAAAATCTGAATTTTTAGCTTTTCTTGAAAAGCTAAAGATCTGGGCTATCCTTAGTCTTCATTCCTGGATGACAACAGTTGGCAAAATCTGTGTCAGCGTCCCCATGAAAATGGGATGTGCCATCTCCAGTTCTTTCCTGTCTCCAGTGAATTCTCCCTATTGTCTCACACATCTTCCGGCTCATTTGCCTGGCTTCTGTTGGCTTTTGAGTTTGAAAACCCTGAGGAAGTACCCTTCTCTGCTCCAAGCATTTGTGGCCAGAGAGGTGGAGTCAGGTGACAAGAAACCAGCCAATATTTGTAAGAAATGATATGGTCCTGCCCCCTCAGCAGAGGGCCATGGATATAGATAGAATATCTTCAGAAGGGAACTAAGGGTACGGCAGACATTCTTGGCTTCCCTTATCCATTACACAAACAGGGCAAATGATCTATTTTTGTAAATTTCAACATATACTGTTAAATTACATAGAGATATGGTCACCGTATATTATGAGAAAGCAGGTTCAAATCAATAAGATAGTATCCCACTTTCATAATAAATGAATAAATTTATATTCAGGCATTGCTTGTTACCTGAATCGAATCATTTCTTGGTTTGATATGATGGATATCAAATTTACAAGTAGTGGAGAATGGGCCTTATACCTGTTTCAAGCCCATCCAAAAATCCCAAGCAATTTTCCAAAATTTAACTAAATACTCTTAAACACCTATATAGGGAGACAAGATGGCTAAGTAGAAAGACCTTGAGTTCCTCTCAGGAAAACACCAAAGTCACAACTAATTGGTTAACAACTATTAAAAAAAAGAAAAGAAAAGAAAAACTGGAACCTACCAAAAAATACTCTACATGCAAAGACATAAAGTAGAAATCGAAACTTTAGATGGGGCACACTCATGATATAAACACCTGTATAATTCCAAGGATTTCTGCATAAATATATTAGGTAAAATGTCAATCACATAATTATTTAATGGGTTTTTTAGTAGATGTATTTTCATGTATATTAATATGCAACAATACGTAGAAATTTGTTTTTCTTCTGTACAAGCATATGCTGTAATGCAAACTAAAAACTACTATATATATTTAAAGTTATGGAGTGAATATAGACAGAACTTGGTTAAATAATCAAACATGAAAATTTTTTAAATGATTATTTACACAGTAAGGAGTGAGTTCTAGAGAGGAAGATGAAACCTCAGTTATGAAAACAGTGATGGCTCTCAGGGATGGATGCGGTGTGGGAGTGGGCTCACAGTGAGCAAGTGAAACAGCACACACCCACAGTGCATCTGGGCTCAAGTCCAGGCATCTCGTGGCCCTTGAGTCTCCAGAAGCAGATGGCCGTGAACCATTATCTGAAATGGTAGATAACCAAGGACCAAAAGAAGTAAACAAAAGACCTGCAAAAACAAATATTTTATCTGCATAATTCCACGTTTTCTAAAGATCCAGCTACAGGTATTTCTGGCTCCTTTCTGTCTCTTCCTTTGACCTAGAAGGAACATCAGGTTAAACAAGTTTCTTGGTTGTAAGTTTTTTGTACCATCTGCTTCACTAAATCTAACCTCCTGCCTAAGATTTAGGATTTTTGTTTTGCGTTAATCACTTCCTTGAAACCTTGGAAGTCAGCAACAATTGCAGGACCAGTTTTTCTCCATATTCCATTCACTGTTTGTTATGATACATGCCAAACCCAGTTGATAAATCTGAAGACCTTCTGAATGTCAAAACTCTTCCATAAATCCTGAATCGAAGCAGTGTTGCCGGCAACACCAGATCATATATCAGCATATAAGCACCACGTAGTACATCACCATCTGTAAACAATGTGCCTTGAAGGCTGCAGGACTCTCAGAGGCTACAATAAGACATAATGCTGGGAGGCATAAAGACCACTGTGACATTATCTCCATAATTGTCAACACTAGAAGGACATCTGGGAGCATTGTCTAATATCAAAAAAGCATTGTTTGCAAGTTTTCCATCTTTTTGTACCCTTTGATGAATGGAAACAGTTAGTTCTTCGTGTAATCACTGAACGCTGCCTTGGTCACCCGGTCTTTATGAACTGAATATCACACAACAGACAGTTTATTTTTCAATAGTCTCTAAAAGGCAATGGGGGTTTTGAAGTGATACACCAGCGGAGCTGTTAGCTTAGAATCACATTCGCTTCTGAGCAGTCTTAGCCTGTTTGGGATGGTTTATGTTCTGGCACTTTTATCTCCTTTTTCTGAAATGAACAAACGAGATAGCATTTGTTTTCAAAATAACCCAATTTCATCAACATTAAAATTTTTTTTTTGCAGTTCAGTCACCTTTGTCAATAGCTTTCTACGATTCATGGGCTCATCTACTTTCTTAACAGGCTTTTTGGCATTCTTAGAAGACATTTTCATATCATAATGTGGAGAAGGTGATGAGATAATGCACAACATGTTTAAAGTGTGCAAGCACAGGATTCAGTCTTGCCAAAAGAGCTGAGAGCCTACGCCAGCACGCTCTTTCCTCTCCTGAATCTGTACACAGATCAAACAGTTTTGCTGCTGTAACAATGTGGATTTGTTATAACAAGTCTTCCTTTTAGATGTTGTGTTTTGGTAAAAAAAATTACAAGTCATTTATAAGTCTTTTAAACAAAGATTTGGATAGTGAGATTAAGGTGGCAAGTATTACCGTTCACATAAAAGGATACTAACCAAGGTTAATAGTAACTATCCCTGAAAGATGGAACAAAGTAATTTTTAACAAATTTTCTTTTTATCAAGTCTTATAATCTATTGAAAATGAGTATGTATCAGTTTTATAGTTAAATGGAGAAAACTGATAGTAGAATACAATGCCATCTACCTGGACCAGCAGAGTGTTTCTCGGCTGAAATACAGTTTTGGTCCTCCAAGCAGAAAGGCACTTTAACAATATTTCCCATCCACTTATGCTGCATAACTTTATTTAAAATGTAGCAAGGTACTGGGCTTCCCTGGTGGTACAGTGAATGAGAACCCGCCTGCCAGTGCAGGGGACACAGATTCAGTCCCTGATCCAGGAAGATTCCACATGCCATGGAGCAATTAAGCCTGTGCCCACAGCTATTGAAGCCTGTGATCTATAGCCCTCCAGCCACAAATGCTGAAGCCCATGTGTCCTGGAGCCCGAGCTCTGCAACAAAAGAAGCCCCAACAGTGAGCAGCCCACCCACCACAGCTAGAGAGTAGCCCCCAGTCGTCACAACTAGAGAAAAGCCTGAGAAGCAATGAAGACACAGCAATGCCAAAAAAAAAGGTAGCAAGACATTGAAATAGGACTCTGTTTTGAATCAGTTTCAGCAAAGGCCACCAAGAAGCTCAAACAAAAGATGACAAAGGGTGTGAGACAACAGTTTTAAACCTTTAGTGGAACCTTCTGTCAAAGGTACAAAAAGGCTTTGTAGAAGAGGTGGGACAAAAAACTTGCGGTGCTGTGACATTTTCCCTCACCCCCTCCCTTGGGAGGAAAAAAGATGTTTCCTTCAGTGTACCCTCAGCTTGGAGAAAGGGGCTTTAAGGAGCACATTGCAAGAACTGGATATGTGTTTTCTGGAATGTGGAAGGGCGCAGGGGACTGATCTCTGGCATCCCTCCCCACCCCGACTCCCCACCNNGAGCCTGGAAAGAGCCCAGGCAGCAGGGGCGCTAGCTACACTTGCCCCACTAGTGAGGACACAGCACCACCTGCCCAGTAAGATGCTCCCTGACATGGACTTCTCCACTCTTCTTCAGAGTGGAGGAATCTGGGACAACTTAGTCATGGTCTAGCAAGTGGGCAGTGGGGGGCGGGGGGCAGGGAGGGGTACTGTGTAGTAAGGAATGAGAGAAGGAAAATTTCAAAACTTAGAAGTGAGATGCAAGACTTTGCCCTCTTTTATCACCACAGACTTCCAGCCCAGCCTGGAAAGAAAAGTTCAGCTTTCAAATGAAGTTCAGAGTTTTATTTTCATGGGCTAAACATAAAAAAAAAAAACCTAAAAGGAGACTATTCTGATGACTAAAAACGAGTGGAAACATTTCATCTTCTGAGAATGATAAAAGAACCTGAGGGACCTGTCCTAAATTTCACAAAAATCAACAGGTATTAAATAATGATAGTGTGGGAGTGGGAGAAGAACGTTGCTTATGATTGCACCTTATCAAGCTGTTTGTTCGTGTTTACTAATGCTCCCATGTGTGCCATACTGTTACCATCCTAGGAAGAAGTTATGGGGTATGCCATATCCAACAATGAGCATAGCTTCTCTACCAGAGCCCACAGGAAGTAATTCACCCCAGCTGTGTTTCAACATAGCTCTCCTCCACAGCAAAATGTTTGTTTTTGTATTATACTTACTGGAAATCGAGGAACTGGTGCTGCTGACAGTGGAATTGGGTTCTGTTCAGCGTTCAAGCATCCAGAACAAAATGTGTAGTGCATGTCTAACAATAGGCCAGACACTCTGCAAGCATTTTGAGTACTAACCTCAATCCCAGCTTTCACTTATCATTCCTATTCTTTTCCCCCATGGCTTTCCTTTATCTTTTTGTGTAGCATGCTTTTATGCAAACCACTTCAAATCCTTTCTAAAATACAGTACAGCAATTAATATATTTATCACAAATAATAAAACCGACTTGCACTAAAATTAATCCTGAACATAACTTAACTTTGTTCTGATAATTGTGAAGGTACTTTAGCATCTTGCATTGCCTTAAGGTCATCAATATGAACATCAAATATTATTGTGCTATATGCATGATTAAGCTAATAAGGAGTCTTATTAATGGTAGATCCAATAAAGAAGCTTTCTCTGTATTGCTAGCCTGCGGTAGGTGGGGAATGAAGAATAATATTCTGAAATCATTTTCTTTAATTCTGAGATATTTCTAAGTAAACATTCATCTATATCAAAGGCATTTAGTTTTCAGAAACAATACTATGTTTGTCTAACAATGCTATTTGTACACATGCAAGATTTTATATATATATACACATATGTATGTATATATGTGTATATACATGATATATGTGTATATATATCATTGTTTATACATGTGTGTATATATATATATGTATATATTGACCACTACATTTATAATGTGGACCAACTAGGATTTCTCATTCAAAATGCAGCTTGCTGCTGCTGCTGCTAAGTCACTTCAGTTGTGGCCAACTCTGCAACCCCATAGCAGCCCACCAGGCTCCCCTGTCCCTGGGATTCTCCAGGCAAGAAGACTGGAGTGGGTGGCCACTTCCTTCTCCAATGCATGAAAGTGAAAAGTGAAAGTGAAGTCGCTCAGTCGTGTCTGACTCTTAGTGACTCCATGGACTGCAGCCCACCAGGCTTCTCCATCCATGGGATTCTCCAGGCAAGGGTACTGGAGTGGGGTGCTAATGCAGCTTAGTCACCAATAATTACCCAATAAAGACTTCAATAAGAAAGAGTGAAGAAATATTGTAATAAAAGTGGACAGGCAGAAGGGAAAACATCAATAGAGAAAAGGTTTAAACACATTTCTAAAAGACGGGAAGATGACAGAAACCTGTTGAATAATAAAATCAACTGAGGAAGCAGAGACCTAGAATTCATAGAAGGAGGAAAAGCAGCAAAAAAAGAAGACTGTTAATCGTGATGAAGAATCCCTGAAAGACAATGAATTCAAGGTCAGAGGTAAGGGGGAGGACAAGAAGATAGGGGGCTGAAAAGAGATTAAAAATCCTCTATAAACAACACTCTGGGAGGTGGTTGTAAGGACAGGTGAAGGGAAAGAACCTTACAAGAAAGGCTGGGGAGAAAGAGCAACAAGAAGAAGACAGGTTTGCAGAGTGAGGGAGGATAGGTGTGAGGCAGAAGAAGAAGGGCAGGAAGAGCCAGAGAGTAGAGGGGGGAAAAAGACAGAGAGAGAAAGAGAGAGAAATAGGGAGCTAGGTGCACAGAATGAGAGGCAGAGATGCAAAGGAGTGAAGAAGGTGAGGGGAGTCCAGACACATGGTGAGTTCTTTGGCTATGGGTTACTAAGCTGTGATGGATTGATTTGTGGTTTTATAAGTGTGTAAACTCAAACTTTGTTTTTATTATACAGATGAGAATGAAAATTGCAAAATTCCTGTCTAGAAGGTGTGTGCATTTTGTCACTACTTGTGTCAGCAGGTAACTTGTTTGCGATCCCTATTCAGCCAAGGGACAGTGTCTTGATTCGGTCATTTGTGGGTCACCCTCTTCCCTTTTCCTGGAATGGCATAGGGGATGCAGGGAGAAATGGGGCAAGAAATGACTCTCACCTATGGTGCTTTTTTAAAGGAACATTTAAAGTGTTTGGTGGTATTTTGTTTGTTTTTTGTAAGAAATAAAGAGAAAGGAAAGGAGGGAGGGTGGAGCTGCAGAGAGAAGAAAGAAGTAAAGTCCTTCAGTTCAGTTCAGTTCAGTTCAGTTGAGTTCAGTTGAGTTCAGTTGCTCAGTCCTGTCCAACTCTTTGCAACCCCATGAATAGCAGCACGCCAGGCCTCCCTGTCCATCACCAACTCCCGGAATTCACTCAGACTCACATCCATTGAGTCAGTGATGCCATCCAGCCATCTCATCCTCTGTCGTCCCCTTCTCCTTCTGCCCCAATCCCTCCCAGCATCAGAGTCTTTTCCAATGAGTCAACTCTTCGAATGAGGTAGCCAAAGTACTAGAGTTTCAGCTTTAGCATCATTCTTTCCAGAGAAATCCCAGGGCTGATCTCCTTCAGAATGGACTCGTTGGATCTCCTTGCAGTCCAAGGGACTCTCAAGAGTCTTCTCCAACATCACACTTCAAAAGCATCAATTCTTCGTCACTCAGCCTTCTTCACAGTCCAACTCTCACATCCATACATGCCCACTGGAAAAACCATAGCCTTGACTAGACGGATCTTAGTTGGCAAAGTAATGTCTCTGCTTTTGAATATGCTATCTAGGTTGGTCATAACTTTCCTTCCAAGGAGTAAGCGTCTTTTAATTTCATGGCTGCAGTCACCATCTGCAGTGGTTTTGAAGCCCCCCCAAAAAAGTCTGACACTGCTTCCACTGTTTCCCCGTCTATTTCCCATGAAGTGATGGGACCGGATGCCATGACCTTCGTTTTCTGAATGTTGAGCTTTAAGCCAACTTTTTTCACTCTCCTCTTTCACTTTCATCAAGAGGCTTTTTAGTTCCTCTTCACTTTCTGCCATAAGGGTGGTGTCATCTGCATATCTGAGGTTACTGATATTTCTCCCAGCAATCTTGATTCCAGCTTGTGTTTCTTCCAGTCCAGCGTTTCTCATGATGTACTCTGCATAGAAGTTAAATAAGCAGGGTGACAATATACAGCCTTGACGTAGTCCTTTTCCAATTTGAACCAGTCTGTTGTTCCATGTCCAGTTCTAACGGTTGCTGCCTGACCTGCATACAGATTTCTCAAGAGGCCTTGGAGCCATGTAAACTAAAGTGTGACATACTTTTGAGCATCTGGAAGAGAGCTTCTTGATAAGAACTGGAAATCCACTTGAACCAGATGCAAGGATCATTTGGCTTTGGTCTGTACCAAAGTTGAAACATGGAGTTTTTAATCCTAACACATGATTTACTTGTCTCCACACCAGATGGTATTCACTTGGTCATGATAATATAAATGTTGCTTATTAATGTTCAGTCTTTGAATTAATCTATAAACTGAACATGTAACACTTTAAAATGTTACATAACAAAATGTAAACATTATCAATTTTGACAATATAAAATTAAGAGATTCCGCCCATATGGCCTCCATGCAGCCCCCTTCCTCAGCACACTCATCACACTGAAGTCTGGACAGTGCATAAGTCTGGACAGAGCACACCCGCCATTGGTACCACCTCTCCCTCCCACACTGCCCAGGATTCCAGAACCTACAGGTAAACAGAAGAGAGGGTGTGCTCTGGGGGAGAAGAGCCAGAGAGTGAAGGGAAGGAAGAATGAAACTCCCACTGTAGAAAGTGAGCAGGATGTGTGTGGGGAGTGAAAAGGGAAATAGATCTGTTAGATGCAGGGAGTCAGTGGACACATGGTTTCTAGTGCACATACTTAGATGCTTAGACAGGACAAGTGCTTACTCATGTCTGACTCTCTGTGACCTATGAACTATAGCCACCAGGCTCCTCTATCCATGGGATTCTAAAGGCAAGATACTGGAGTGTGTTGTTAGTCCCTTCTCCAAGGGATCTTCCTGACCCTGCTGCATTGGCAAGCAGATTCTTTACCACTGAGCAACCTAGGAAGCCCTTTTCTAATAGTTTTCAAGGAAATTGTTGTTGTTTAGTCACTAAGTTGAGTCTGACTCTTTCCTGAACCCAAGGACTGTAGCCCCCCAGGCTTCTCTATCCATGGGAAATTGTTCAGTTCAGTTCAGTTCAGTTGCTCAGTCGAGTCCAACTCTTTGCGACCACACGAATCACAGCACCCCAGGACTCCCTGTCCATCACCAACTCCCAGAGTCCACTCAAACTCATGCCCATTGAGTTGGTGATGGCATCCAGCCATCTCATCCTCTGTCGTCCCCTTCTCCTGCCCCCAATCCCTCCCAGCATCAGGGTCTTTTACAATGAGTTAACGCTTCACAAGAGGTGGCCAAAGTATTGGAGTTTCAGCTTTAGCATCAGTCCTTCCAATGAACACCCTGGTCTAATCTCCTTTAGGATGGACTGGTTGGATATGCTTGCAGTCCAAGGGACTCTCAAGAGTCTTCTCCAACATCACACTTCAAAAGCATCAATTCTTCAGCACTCAGCTTTCTTCACAGTCCAACTCTCACATCCATACATGACCACTGGAAAAACCATAGCCTTGACTAGATGGACCTTTGTTGGAAAAGTAATGTCTCTGCTTTTCAATATACTATCTAGGTTGGTCATAACTTTTCTTCCAAGGAGTAAGCGTCTTTTAATTTCATGGCTGCAGTCACCATCTGCAGTGATTTTGGAGCCCCCAAAAATAAAGTCTGACACTGTTTCCTCTGTTCCCCCATCTATTTCCCATGAAGTGATGGGATCAGATGCCATGATCTTCGTTTTCTGAATGTGGAGCTTTAAGCCAATTTTCGCTCTCCTCTTTCACTTTCATCAAGAGGCTTTTTAGTTCCTCTTCACTTTCTGCCATATGAGTGGTGTCATCTGCATATCTGAGGTTATTGATATTTCTCCCAGCAATCTTGATTCCAGCTTGTGCTTCTTCCAGCCCAGCGTTTCTCATGATGTACTCTGCATAGAATTTACATAAACAGGATGACAATATACAGCCTTGACGTACTCCTTTTCCTATTTGGAACCAGTCTGTTGTTCCATGTGCAGTTCTAACTCTTGCTTCCTGACCTGCATACAGGTTTCTCAAGAGGCAGGTCAGGTGGTCTGGTATTCCCATCTCTTTCAGAATTTTCCACAGTTTATTGTGATCCACACAGTCAAAGGCTTTGGCATAGTCAATAAAGCAGAAATAGATGTTTTTCTGGAACTCTGTTGCTTTTTCCATGATGCAGCAGATGTTGGCAATTTGATCTCTGATTCCTCTGCCTTTTCTAAAACCAGCTTGACCATCTGGAAGTTCACAGTTCACATATTGCTGAAGCCTGGCTTGGAGAATTTTGAGCAGTACTTTACTAGCGTGTGAGATGAGTGCAATTGTGTGGTAGTTTGAACAGTCTTGGCATTGCCTTTCTTTGGGTTTGGAATGAGAACTGACTTTTTCCAGTCCTGTGGCCACTGCTGAGTTTTCCAAATTTGCTGGCATATTGAGTGCAGCACTTTCACAGCATTATCTTTGAGGACTTGAAATAGCTCCACTGGAATTCCATCACCTCCCCTAGCTTTGCTCGTAGCAATTCTTTCTAAGGCCCACTTGACTTCACATTCCAGGTTGTCTGGCTCTAGTTGAGTAATCACACCATCATGATTATCTTGGTCGTGAAGCTCTTTTTTGTAGTTTTTCTATGTATTCTTGCCACCTCTTCTTAATATCTTCTGCTTCTGTTAGGTCCATACCATTTCTGTCCTTTATCGAGCCCATCTTTGCATGAAATGTTCCCTAGGTATCTCCTATTTTCTTGACGAGATCTCTAGTCTTTCCCATTCTGTTGTTTTCCTCTATTTCTTTGCATTGATCGCTGAGGAAGGCTTTCTTATCTCTCCTGGCTATTCTTTGGAACTCTGCATTCAGATACTTATATCTTTCCTTTAATCCTTTGCTTTTTGCTTCTCTTCTTTTCACAGCTATTTGTAAGGCCTCTCCAGACAGCCATTTTGCTTTTTTGCATTTCTTTTCCATGGGGATGGTCTTGATCCCTGTCCCCTGTACAGTCTCACAAACCTCTGTCCATAGTTCATCAGGCACTCTATCTATCAGATCTAGTCCCTTAAATCTATTTCTCACTTCCACTGTATAATCATAGGGATTTGATCATAAGGTCATACCTGAATGTTCTAGTGGTTTTCCCTACTTTCTTCAATTTAAGTCTGAATTTGGCAATAAGGAGTTCATGATCTGAACCACAGTCAGCTCCTGGTCTTGTTTTTGCTGACTGTACAGAGCTTCTCCATCTTTGGGTGCAAAGAATATAATCAATCTGATTTCAGTGTTGACCATCTGGTGATGTCCATGTGTAGAGTCTTCTTTTGTGTTGTTGGAATAGAATGTTTGTTATGACCAGTGCATTCTCTTGGCAAAACTCTATTAGCCTTTGCCTGCTTCATTCTGTACTCCAACGCCAAATTTGCCTGTTACTGTTAGATCATAACAATTAATATCGCAGGTAATATTGCCATTTGCACTCATCTCACATGCTAGTAAAGTAATCCTCAAAATTCTCCAAGCCAGGCTTCAGCAATACGTGAACCGTGAACTCCCTGATGTTCAAGCTGGTTTTAGAAAAGGCAGAGGAACCAGAGATCAAATTGCCAAGATCCGCTGGATCATGGAAAAAGCAACAGAGTTCCAGAAAAACATCTATTTCTGCTTTATTGACTATGCCAAAGCCTTTGACTGTATGGATCACAATAAACTGTGGAAAATTCTGAAAGAGATGGGAATACCAGACCACCTGACCTGCCTCTTGAGAAACCTGTATGCAGGTCAGGAACCAACAGTTAGAACTGCACATGGAAAAACAGACTGGTTCCAAATAGGAGTACGTCAAGGCTGTATATTGTCACCCTGCTTATTTAACTTCTATGCAGAGTACATCATGAGAAA
>SJYQ01001464.1:26060-119228 GCA_006410935.1 Redunca redunca
ATTACTTCACTAGTGTGTGAGATGAATGCAGTTGTGGGGTGGTTTGAACATTCTTTCATATTGCCTTTTTGGGATTGAAATGAAAACTGACCTTTTCCAGTCCTGTGGCCACTGCTGAGTTTTCCAAATTTGCTGGCATATTGAGTGCAGCACTTTAACAGCATCATCTTTTAGGATTTGAAATAGCTCAACTGGAATTCCGTCACCTCCACTAGCTTTGTTCGTAGTGATGCTATTTGAGGCCCACTTGACTTCGCATTCCAGGATGTCTGGCTCTAGGTAAATGATCACACCATCGTGATTATCTGGGTCATGAAGATCTTTTTTGAATAGTTCTTCTGTGTATTCTTGCCTCCTCTTCTTAATATCTTCTGCTTCTGTTAGGTCCATACCATTTCTGTCTTTTATTGTGCCCATCTTTGTATGAAATGTTCCCTTGCTATCTCTAATTTTCTTGAAGAGATCTCTGGTCTTTCCCATTATGCTGTTTTCCTCTATTTCTTTGCATTGATCACTCTAGGTATACAGTAAATCTTGAAATCAGGTAAACTAATTCCTCTTATTTTATTCTTCTTTATCCATTTTGCTTTTTCTATTCTAGTTCTTTTGCCTTTTCATATAATTTTTAATATAATACTGCTTATATATACAAAACCAAAAATAATGAGATTTTAATAGCATTTGCATTAAACCTATACGTTAATTTAGGGCTTCCCTAGTCACTCAGACGGTAAACCGTCTGTCTGCAATGCCGGAGACCCAGGTTTGATCCCTGGGTTGGGAAGATCCCCTGGAGAAGGAAATGGCAGCCCACTCCAGTATTCTTGCCTGGAAAATCCCATGGATCATGGAGCCTGGTAGGCTACCATCCAAGGGGTCGCAAAGAGTCAGACATGACTGAGTGACTTCACTTTACACATTAATTTTGGGAGATGTACTACACTGAGTCTTCCAGTCTAGAGGAAGGCATATTTCACCATTTATTTAGAAATTCTTAGATTTCTTTTCATAAGCACTGTGTAGTTTTCAGCATATGAATCCTATACGTGTTTTTTAGACTTGTGCCTAAATATTTTGCTTTTATTCCAGAAACTGTATTTTTTAATTTCAGTGTCTACATATTCATTGCCAGAGGTCCAATTGATTATATATGTTTATATTATAGCCTACATCCTTGCTGAACTCATTTGTTAGTTGTAGGATTTAAAAAAATATGTATGTATCTCTCTGAATTATCTATATAGATAATCACGTCATGTATAAATAGAGTTTTATTTCTTCCTATCTGATCTATATTTTTAAACTTCCTCTTCTTACTTTATGCCACAGGCTAGCACTTCTCACACTATGAATAAGAGTGATGCTAGTGGGCATCCTTGTTTATGCTCAACCTTATGGGAAAGCATTCAGTCTTTTACCACTAAATATAATATTATCTGTAGATTTTCTATGGGCTTCCCTGGTGGCTCAGACTGTAAAGACACCACCTGCAATAAGGGAGACCTGGATTTGATCTCTGGGTTGGGAAGATCCCCTGGAGGAGGTTATAGAAACCCATTCTAATATTCTTACCCAGAGAATCCCCGTGGACAGAGGAGCCTTGCGGACTACAGTCCATGGGGTCACAAAGAATCAGACACAGTGTTCTTTATCTAGTTGAAGAAGTTCTCCTCTATTCAAGAGGTTTTTTACCATGAACAAATATTGAATTTTGTCAAATACCTTTCTGCATCAATCAATATGTGTTCTTCTTTAGCCTACTATGGGGTGGATTACATTGACAGATTTTTGGAATATTGAATCAACTTTGCATTTATGGACTAAGCCTTATCTAGTTATGATATACAGTTCTTTTTCAATGTATTGCTTAATTATATTTGCAAATGTTTAACTAAGGGTTTTTGGAGCTATCCTGATTAACATTGTGCAAAGACTTTTCTTTGTGAGTTCCAGGTTGAATGTAGAATCCAGGTAGAAGACTACTGGGGTAGTTCACATGAGATATGATATTAATAGCAGCTTGCACTAAAGTTGGGACAGGCAACAAGGAGGTAAAGAAAATCAGGTTGACTTGAGAGATATTATAAGAGAAGACCTGTTAACAGATTGAATGTAGGGGTTGAGGGAGAAGAACATGTCAGAGGTGACTCCTAGGTTTTAATTTAATCTTGAATGGCTGAAGCTATCATTCCCTGTGACATTAGAGAAATATCAGTTTCTAGCAGATAGGATGGGTCATGAGGTCATGACTTTAGTACTGGACATGATGTAGGTGGTGCTAGTGGTAAAGAACCTGCCCGCAGATGCGAGAGACATGAGATATGTGGGTTTGATCCCTGGATCAGGACAATCCCCTGGAGAAGGGAAGAGCAACCCACTCCAGTATTCTTGCCTGGAGAATCCCATGGACAGAGGAGCCTGGCAGGCTATGATCCACAGAGTCGCAAAGAGTCAGACACGACTGATTCAAAAGGGCCCAAGTGTTGTTGATGCCGAGAATGTGACACATGTGACACAATGTACCTTTAAGATACCTAAGGAGATATCTAAGGATGTCCTTAAACATATGCCTGAGTCACAGCATGGGTATCAGAAATTGACCCCTCCTTCATTTAGATCACAGCAGAGCCAGAGATGCGGGCAACCACTGAAGATACTTTGGAGGACTCTGTGGAGCGGAATCTCCCCCATAATGGGGGAGAAGCTACCTAAGAAGCTGAGTAAGGGGGAAATAGGCCTTGGAAGAGTTCCTGATCCACAGATAACACTATCTCTACCCCTTCACCTCTGCCCAAATAGCTAACAACAAGACTCCAACCCGGTGCCCAGGAGCTTGCCTCTAAGAAATCTAAGGAGAGATGGCACATGTGCAGTTGGGAGCTCAAAGCAGAGGCCTATGTTCAGAGTCATTTGAGGCAGTCAGTAAAGTTGTGTAGATTGGTTAAACCCCTGGGGAGAAATTATAGAGTGAGAATACATTGGGGCCAATGATGAGTGGCTGGTTAGGGGTGGAAGAGCCTGCAAAGTAGACAGGAAAATCAGCAGCCAGAGAAGTGGCAGTAAAGTTAGGACAGTGTGCATTATGGAAAGTGAGGGTAGAAATGTGGAAAGTATTAACAAAAAGAAAGAATTTTGAACATTATAAAATAGTGCTTAAGGAGAGGTAAGATGAGGACTAAACCATCCATTGGGGTTGGTGACAGGGAGGCCACTAGTGAATTTAATGAGCATTCTTTGGGTGGAGTGAGGGGGCGGAAGCCTGAATGGAGTGAAAGATGAGTGGGAGGTGAGGAAGCAGAAACAGTGACTGCTGAAAACCATTTCAGAGTTTTGGCTTTGAAGGGGAGGAGAGAGGCAGAGCAGTTACTGGGTGAGGATGTGGGAGTCAAGGGAACATTTTTTTTCTTTTTAAGTGGAAAAGGAATATATATGTTTAAATGTTGCTTTATTGGACTTCTGTAGAACTTTTCATTTATGGAAGGACTATAGGACTTTAAAAAATGCCATACATTATTTTACAGGCAAAACAGAAAATATTAATCATCCCACAGAACTTGGGACATTGAGATCTCTAGAATTACAATCAGAGCTCAAAAGAGGAGAAGGGGCTCTTCTAAGCTGTATCTAAATGCAACAGCTGTCATCCGTATCCAGATAGAGCCAGCTCTGTTCAGGGTTGCTCAGTGCTGCTTACCCAGGCTCTTGTCTTATTTGGGTTTAACTGGGTGGCCTGATCTTCCTCACAGTTCTCACCCTCTTGAGGATGTGTGTTTGTTCTTTATAAGATCTTTTTCAGTTATGCTGCCTAAATTGTATTTCTTCCTGCACAGATAATTAATACAGAGCATCTTAGACTATCTACAGACATAGCCTGTAATATTGATTAAAATTAGAAAATATAAGAATATTGCTATTAGTTGTAAACATGAATAATACATTTGTGTCTTAAGTCCTTTGGGTGCCTTTTCAAAAGTAAGTAAAATTATGACTTAAAAGGTTAAGGGTAGCTCAATAAATTTGTCAGCTGGCAACATACCAGAATCTTTCCTTGACTGAATTTTTACCATAGAAAAAGCATACATAAAGCAATTGTGTGATAATAAATGGAAGACAAGAAACCCTTTGACTTTGGCTGGAAGAAAGCCAATAACTTACTCTGGCACTTGATAAAGGGGAGTATAAAAAGTCTTTTAAAAATGATATGAAATCTATTCTTTGCATCATTTACCTACTTAAATGCACAGATAAAAGGCAATAGATGAAGCTACCCTAGGGATATGGTCTTTTATCACAGCCACCTAAGGTTCTGTGTTGTATGTGGCCTATTTATCTATCTAGAGCTGAAAAGCCCACCCCCACCTTCCTACTTATCCTTTGCCACCCTTGATATCAAGTCAAGTAGAAAGTGCCCAAAACTAGAGTATAGAACTTGGCTATTTTCCCTGACCCTCACTGACTAACATTGTCCTTATATAAAATTTGGGAGTAATGATATCTGACAAACTCCTTACATTAGGTTTTTTGTGATAATTCCATTAAATCATTTTTATCAAGAAGTCTATACTGTATATAACTACAAGGATGCCCTTGTTTATTTGAACCAAATTTCACCTAGATTATTGATTTTCAAACTCCAGCTGATGCTTAGGGGCTTATTAAAATACAGATTCCTGGGCTCTAACCCCAGAGTTTCCAGTTCACTAGATCTGGGGTGGGAGTTGAGAATTTGTAGTTCTTATAATTCCCCAGACAATGCTATTTATGCTGACGAGTAATCACACTTGAAGAACTAGGCAAAAGAGGATGGAGATGTGATGGTCCTCTTTGAAGAAACAATCCTGGGCACTTTATGACATATAGCATATGCCTTGTTGATGTTTTCTCCTCATTTATTCGTTCCACAAAGTTAACATTTGTAAAGGCCTTACTATAGGAATGCAGTGTGCTAACTACTCTAAATGTCATATCTTATTTAATCATACTGCAATCTTTCTGGTAGGTTCTATTATTATGGCCATATTACAAATGAGAACATTTAGAAAGTTAACTAAATTGCTTTGTTTTGCATTAGTAATAACTGGCTGAACTGAAATTCAAAAGGCTGTAGATTCCAGTTTCCAGGTTCTCAACTACAAAATTATACCAATCTATGCCAGGAAGTTGAATGGTGAAGTAGTAATGTTACATCCGGGAAAGACCAATGATTTTTTTAAAGCACTTATGACAAGGATAGCCTCTTGCATAAACCACATTTTCTTCTTCCTTTCAAAGAGATTTTTCTTTTCTAATTAGCCGGTTCTGTGCTTTGCCCTGGGCCATCCTGCACCCTCGTCTTTGGCTCTCGCACTTCCTTTTCCTGGTCTATAATGGGGCTTCCCAGGTGGTGCTAGTGGTAGAGAACCCACCTGTCAGTGCAGAAGATGTAAGAGACATGGGTTTGATCCCTGGGTCTTGAACACCCGCTGGAGGAAGGCATGGCAACCCATGCCAGTATCCTTGGCTGGAGAATCCCATAGACAGAGAAGCCTGGTGGGCTACCATCCATAGGATTGCAAAGAGTTGAACTTGACTGAAGCAACTTAGCATGCATGCATGCATGCACGTGCACACACATACACACACACACACGAGAGAGAGAGAGAATAGTATCGTCTTTTTCCTTCTTCATGTAGATGAATATGGGGTTTTTCTCCCTTCAGGTTAGATTAGAGATAGCCAAATAACAGCCAGCGGGCCAAATACAACTTACTGCATTTCATGTAGTTACAAGCTAAGAATGGCTTTTGCATTTTGAAATCAATGAGAAAGAAAAGCTAAAAAGGATATTTCCTGACACATGAAAATTACATAAAATTCAAACTTCAGAATTCATAAATTAAGTTTTATTGGAACACAGCCATACTCATTCATTTAAATCTTGTCTATGGCCACTTGCCACCACACCAGAAGAGTTGAGTATTTGCAGTGGAGACTATCTGGCCCACAAAGCCTAAAATATTTGCTTTCCAACCTTTTACAGAGAGGTTTGCCAGCCCCATTTATTAATAGCTATGTTTCTCATACACTGTGCTAGGAATACAAAGGAGTATAAGACATTGTCCTTAACAAATTCAAGTCTTCTGTGTCAGCAGAGATCTTCATCAAGTTTTGAAATTAATAATGGAAATTAATGTAAATGTTTTTAACTCTGCTTACCTTTTGTTAAGTCTTTCTTCATTCATTTTTTGACCCCATGTATTAAGAGAGATTGATACCAGTTATCAGACAAGGAAAACCTGCTGACCAGGAATTTTGGAACACAGCAGGCTATTCAGAACAAAGAACATATGAAGCCATTGATTACACGCTTGTTACGGCCCAGGCACTTTCAGAAGTGGCTGATTTTATTCTCACATCAACATTAGGAAGCAGATGTTCTCACATCACCATGTTGGAAATTAGAAAACTAAGCTTTAGACTTGCCCTAGGTTACAGCTGGACTACCATGAGATGAAAAGTTGGACCCAGGCAGTCTGCCTGCAGTGTCTGCATTATTAACCAGCTGGGAGAAGGAACAACTTAACAGGGTTCATGAGAGCTATTTTTAAATGTTTGAGAGTATATCATGAGGAAAAGTGAGTGATCATTTTTCCTTTTTTTTGCCATCAGCTATAGAAGAATTTATTAGTAATGTTTACAGTATCCACCATACCATAGGGAAAGGAAGACAGTGAGAACCGGAAAATAAATGAGGCTCAATATTCAAGACAGTGGCTGATTAAACAAGATGCAGGAGTAAGGCGCTGAGATTAGAAGTAGAATTGAATCCTTAGTCCATGATTTGTTAGCTGTATGAGCTCTTTTTGTCTCTAAATTTCCCTTCCTTCGCAGGGTCTTTGTGTATCCTCTTCCCTCCCTGTGTAACACTCTTCCAGCCTTTAGTATGATGGTATTTTCAGGTCTCTGTTTGATGTCACCTCTTCAAGGGGGTCCTTCCCTGACCACCCGTCAATGCAGGCCCCCCATTTGCCTTGTTTGCGCAGAGCACTAGTTCCTCTTATGTCTTTGTTTCCTTGTTTTCTGTCTGTCTTCAGGTCTTCATAATAGTAGAGGCTGTGCTCCTCCCTTCCCATTAAAAAAAGACTGTTATCTTATTTTAGGTATTTAAATTGTTTATTACTGACATTGGATAACAAGTCTTTCATATGCAAAATCCTGTAAATGCACTGATTTTTTAAAAATTTATTTATTTTTTATTGAAGAATAATTGCTTTACAGAATTTTGTTGTTTTCTGTCAAACCTCAACATGATTTAGCCATAGATATACATATATCCCAGAGAAGGCAATGGCAACCCACTCCAATATTCTTGCCTGGAAAATCCCATGGACAGAGGAGCCAAGTAGTCTGCAGCCCATGGGGTCGTGAAGAGTCGGACATGACTGAGTGACTTCTCTTTCACTTTTCACTTTCATGCATTGGAGAAGGAAATGGCAACCCACTCCAGTGTTCTTGCCTGGAGAATCCCAGGGACGGCAGAGCCTGGTGGGCTGTCGTCTATGGGGTCGCACAGAGTCAGACACGACTGAAGCGACTTGGCAGCAAGCAGCAGCATACATATATCCCCTCCCTTTTGAACTTCCCTTCCATCTCTCTTCTCATCCCACCCCTCTAGGTTGATACAGAACCCCTGTTTTAGTTTCCTGAGCCATGCAGCAAATTCCTGTTGGCTACCTATTTTACATATGGTAATGTAAGTTTCCATGTTACTCTTTTCATATATCTCACCCTCTCATCCCCTTTCCCCATGTCCATAAGTCTGCTCTCTATGTCTGTTTCTCCACTATTGCCCTGTAAATAAATTCTTCAGTACCATTTTTCTAGATTCAGTTTCTATGCATTAGAATACAATATTTATCTTTCTCTTTCTGATTCACTCCACTCTGTATAATAGGCTCTAAATTCATCCACCTTATTATAACTGACTCAAATGCATTCTTTTTTGTGGCTGAGTAATATTCCATTGTGTATATGTACCACCATTCTTTTCCATTCATCTGTCGATGGACACCTAGGTTGCTTCCATGTCCTAGCTATTGTAAATAGTGCTGCAGTGAACAATGGGATGTGTGTGTCTTTTTCAATTTTGATTTCCTCAGGGTATATTCCTAGGAGTGGGATTGCTGGATCATATGGTGGTTTTATTCCTAGTTTTTTAAGGAATCTTCACACCATCTTCCATAGTGGCTGTATCAATTTACATTCCCACCAACAGTGCAAGAGCGTTCCCTTTTCTCCACATCCTCTCCAGCATTTATTGTTTATCAACTTTTTGAAGATGGCCATTCTGACTGGTGTGAGGTGATATCTCATTTTAGTTTTGATTTGCATTTGTCTAATAGTGAGCAATGTTGAGCATCTTTTCATGTGTTTGTTAGACATCTGTATGTCTTCTTTGGAGAAATGTCTGTTTAGGTCTTTTTCCCACTTTTTGATTGGGTTGCTTGTTTTTTTGGCATTGAGTTGTATGAGCTGCTTGTATATTTTGGAAATTAATCCTTTGTTAGTTGTTTCATTTGATATTGTTTTCTCCCATTCTGAGAGCTGTCTTTTCACCTTGCTTATGGTTTTCTTTGTTGTGTAAAAACTTTTAAGTTTAATCAGGTCCCACTTGTTTACTTTTGTTTTTATTTCCATTACTCTAGGAGGTGGGTCATAGAGGATCTTGCTTTGATTTAAGTCATCGAGTTTTCTGCCTATGTTTTTATAGTTTTTGGTTTTACATTTAGGTCTTTAATCCATTTTATCTTTGTGTATGGTGTTAGGAAGTATTCTAATTTCATTCTTTTACATGTACCTGTCCAGTTTTCCCAGAACTATTTATAGAAGAGGCTATCTTTGTCCCCATTGTATATTCTTGCCTCCTTTGTCAAAAATAAGGTACCCATANTTTCCCAGAACTATTTATTGAAGAGGCTATCTTTGTCCCCATTGTATATTCTTGCCTCCTTTGTCAAAAATAAGGTACCCATAGGTGCAAGGGTTTATTTCTGGGCTTTCTATCTTGTCCCATTGGTCTATACTTCTGTTTATGTGCCAGTGCCATACTGTCTTGATGACTGTTGCTTTATAGTATAATCTGAAGTCAAGAAGGTTGATTCCTCCAGCTTCATTTTTCTTTCTCAAGATGCTTTGGCTATTCGGAGTCTTTTGTATTTCCATATGAATTGTGAATTTTTCTAGTTCTGTGAAAAATGCCATTGGTAATTTGATAGGGGTTGCATTGAATCTGTCAATTGCATTTGGTAGTATATTCATTTGTACAACATTGATTCTTCCTGTCCAGGAACATAGCCTATCTCTCCATGTTGTCTAAAAGATTTTTTTTTTTTTTTGAGCAAAGTTACATTTACAGAAAAATTGAGTGGAAAATGCAGAGAGTTCTAATACATCCAATCACGCTCCAACTCCTCTGTTTTTAAACATCTTGCATTTGGGTGGAACATTTGTTACAGTTGATAAGCCAATGTTGATACAATATGATTAAGTTCAGAGTTTACATGAGGGTTCACTCTTGGTGTTGTACATTCTATGGGTCCACCATTATAGCATTGGACAGAACAGATTCACTGCCCTAAAAATCCCCTGTGCTCCAGCTATTTGTTGTTCATTCCCTTAATCATCTGGAAACCACTGATCTTTTTGCTGTCACCTAGGTTTGCCTTCTTCAGAGTGTCATGTAAGTTGACCCTTGAAAAATGTAAGTTTGAACTGCATAGGTCCTGAGTGGACATATTTTGAACAAATTTGAAGGATGGAAATTTTATGAAGGCAGCTTTTAATTTAATCTAAGGAAGAATATTTGAAAGATCTGCCCCTTGAAAGTAATAGGTTATCTTCTAAGGCAGGGTGTTGTTAGTCACTCAGTTGTGTTCAACTCTCTGTGACTCCATGGACTGAAGCACACCATGCTTCCCTGTCCTTCACTGTCTCCTGAAGTTTGCTCAAACTCATTGTGTCGATGATGCCATCCAACCATTTAATCCTCTGTTGACCTTTTCTCCTCCTACCTCAATCTTCTCCATCATTGGAGTTTTTCCAATAAGTCACCTCTTTGCATCAGGTGGCCAGAGTATTGGAGCTTCAGCTTCAGTCCTTCCAATGAGTATTCAGGATTGATTTCCTTTAGGATTGACTGTTTGGATAGCCTTGCTGTCCAAGGAACTCTCAAGAGTCTTCTCCAGCATCACAGTTTGAAGGCATCAATTTTGGGGCACTCAAACTTCTTTATGGTCCAACTCTCACATCCATACACAACTATTGAAAAAACCACAGCTTTCCCTATATGGACCTTTGTTGGCCAAATAATGTCTCTGCTTTTTAATACTCAATCTAGGTTTATCACAGCTTTTCTTCCAAGGAGCAAGCATCTTTTAGTTTCATGACTGCAGTCACCACCCCCAGTGATTTTGGAGTCTAAGAAAATAAAATCTGAAGCAGGTAGCACCTGCTATTAATGTAGGTGTTCAAGTCATGAATAGATATCAAATATGTCTATTTGGGGTTGAGAAGTTAGACCATTAAACTTTAAGAATTTCTCTTTTGAAACACTGATAAAATTTTTCTAGCTGTTTAGCAAATTAATGTAAATCACCACAAAACAAAGAATTATTCAAGGGAAAGAAACTTTGAAACAACTTGTAATAAAGCAACTCCCTACAAAAATGACTTTAAAATGTATTGTTGTTTTGTCTCAATTGCTTGACCTCTGTCTTTATGGGAACAGAGAATGTGGAAAAATTGATCAAAAACTCAGTTTTCCATAGGAAAGACTATATTTCTATAAAAAACTAAACCAGTTCCTTCACAGCATGGGGGTAAATACAACCCAAGTGAACAGGAGGCATCAGAAATATTGCAATCATCAATGAAAATCTAGTTCATTCATTGTAAATTGTACTTGCTTATTTTGTAAGAAGCACAGGTAAAGAGACCTTTTATGAGATAATTGATTAGGGGATGCCT
Source organism: Redunca redunca (assembly GCA_006410935.1). Lineage (NCBI taxonomy): Eukaryota > Metazoa > Chordata > Mammalia > Artiodactyla > Bovidae > Redunca > Redunca redunca. Next base: position 37,065 of record SJYQ01001464.1, read on the forward strand.
TGAACGCTCTTTTCCCTACTCTGATTCTATGCAAAAAGAATTCATCTTGTATTCATTAGTGCCACATAGCAAGATGAACCTGGTTTCAGGGCAGGAATAAAAATGCAAACATAGAGAACGGATATGTGGACCCAGCGGGACAAGCGGACAGAGGGATGAACTGGGAGATTAGGTTTGACATAAACACACTTCCATGTATAAAACAGACGGCTAGTGGGAATGTGCTGTATAGCACAGGACACTCAGCTTGGTGCTCTGTGATGACCTGGAGGGGTTGGGAGGGAGGTCCAAGAGCAAGAGAATATATGTATACATATAGCTGATTCCCTTCATTGTACAGCAGAAATTGACACAACATTGTAAAGCAGTTATACTCCAAATAAAAACAAACAGAAATACTTTTTATTGTTTGTCTGAAGTACTAGGTACCATGAAGTTGACTGTCTTAGAAATATATACTCTTCCTTGGATTTATGTGGGGACTTTATTTTTTCTCTTTAGTAGACATTTCTTCCTACATTATTCCTTTAGTGTCTTGCCTACATTTTCTCATAAAGTCAAAAGCTTTTCAACTTCCTTTAATTTATTCAGTACAATATTTTTTTTAAAAAATTTTAAAAATTATGGCATATAGTCTTGAGCTGATTCTGAAGTTGTTCTCTAGGTCACTTAACATGACTGAAGGGGCTTTAACACCATGAAAATTTACTCCTTCAAATTATTTAACACACTGGAAAAAAGTTATTCAGAAATTATTCTAATTTTTATTTCTCTGTCTCCCCCAAAATAAATATATTTTTGGCATTTGAAAATCTCATCAGTGATTCTTAAGTGAAAATCTGATCTGCAATGAGATTGAAATTGAAGGGAAAAGGGCCCGGTTTGTCCTGTCTTCTGTAAGTTTCTAGTTCTGGGATTCTCATTTCTCCAGAATACTTTCTATTTTAACAACAAAATCTAATCTCAACTTTTATCATAACTCACAATGGATGCATGAATGCTGTGTAAATTTTAAAGCAGATTTTTAATGCATCATCCTACTTTTTCACATTTATCTCTATTTTTCTTTCTTAAACTCTTTATTTTATATTGGAGTACAGGCAGTTAACAATGTTGTGATAGTTTCAGGTGGACAGCAAAGGGACTCAGCCATCCATATGTATGTATCCATTCTCCCCCCATATCTCCTTCATGAGAAATATTACATGTCTAATGAGATTGCTTACTGTGTGCTAAGTATACCTCAAACTTTCCTATATCTGTGCTTTTATTGATTATGATTGTCTTTTTAAAGTCAGTGAAGGACAGATTTTCAACTACACACTTTACTGAATACAAAAAATGGCAACAAGCCTTCACCGGTGGCTCAGATAGTAAAGATTTTGCCTTTAGTGCAGGGGACCTGGGTTCGATCCCTGGGTTGGGAATATCCCCTGGAAAAGGAAATGGCTATCCACTCCAGTATTCTTGCCTGGAGCATCCCATGGACAGAGGATAGGGCAGGGAAAAGAATGAAAGGAGTGAAGGTAATGTTCAGATGGGATGATAGAAACTCTGAATGACGAAGTAGTGTGATTTGTTTCCAATTACTTTACAATTATGCCTTGGGTTGGCTAGAGGGGATAGGAGAGAAGACATATTTCTTATTGGTATATCTGAATCTGATTAAATCTAATTTTTCACCATGACATAGAGTGTATTCTTATATAGGCAGCTAATTTTTCTAGAATAAAGGAAGGAAAAATAAAAGATATTTTCTGAGATGATGGTTTCATCTGTGTTCCTTCGAGATCAAAGAGGAAAAATGTGAAAATTTCCCAGTGGAGTCTCAAATTCTGGAAGCTTTTGTAATTGTTGGAGATTTTCAAAACAAGATTATTCTCTGGATTTCTGCATAATATAATTCTTATATCAAGTACTGGAAGAGAAAAAGGAGAGGATGTCAGCTTTTGGAGAGGAGATAAGCAGAGATAAGCAGTGGTCTCAGACGGGGCAGCCCCAGCCTTTGACCCCTGGCTGGAAGCAGTGCTGTTTACTGTAGATACTCAGGCAGAAGATGAGGCAGCAAAGGTGACTGAATCTCAATTATTTTTTGATGGGGCTGCCTAAGCAATCTTGTATCATTTTAATTCATGAACCAAGTTTCTGTCAAGGTATTATGGGTAATCTGATTTGTTCTACATTAGAATTTAAAATGGGGAAGACCATTCTACACTTTTTTTGTTTGTTTGTTGCAAGTGAAGAATAAAGTTTTCTTTGAGTTTTTGATATCAAGGCTTCAAATCGAGAGGCTTTCAACTGAAGCAATTACTGTGTACATATTGCTCTACACATATAACAAAGCCTTGCTTCAGCAGAAAATGTTTTTTCCTGAAGAACTAAAGATTGAAGGTAAAAAAAAAAAAGGTTTTGGAAATGGTGAAATTACCTTTAAAATTGTAACACTTTGTAGTTATTACAACTTTGTAGGATAATCAGAACCTAGAAAACACTGTGTTGTTATCTCAATTCTGCCACTAACACGGTGGGTATCCTTGAATAAATCAGAAAATTGGTCCTTGCCTTAATTTCCCCATACATAACATAGAAGATACAATAACTTGCTAGCTTGTACTCAGAAATAGCTAGGAAAATTACTTTCACATATTTTAACATTTATAAAATGCTACTCTAGCCTTCAAAAATTATTTTTGGTCTATTTCTAGTAACAAAATAACTGACATTTCAGAAAGATTTATTGTGTAGAAGTACAGAAACTAAAATAAAATCTTAATAATCCTGTCACCTCCCAAAGGCCTGTGCTGGATCAGTTTTGCAAGAATTCAAAGCTTTCCTCATACTCTCCATGGGGAATCTGACCCCCTAAAGTTGAGAACTTCACTACATAGAACCAACCTCTATTATTATTTTCATTTATGCTTCTCCATCCTCTTCAATGCACACACTTAGACACATGTACACAGATATTTATTATAAAATATGTGTTATGCCAAATAGAGTTATTATATATATTTAGGTCCTATGAATGTTGCCCTATATCATTTTATTTTAAAGAGCAGCTTTTAATGGCTGCATTGTATTCAGCTACAATAGATATCCTAGACTATTTTCATTGGTTTTCTTAATGTTGGATACTTTGGATATCCAGGTGGCACAGTGGTAAAGAATCTGCCTAACAATGCAGGAGACACAGGAGATATAAGTTCTATCCCTGAGTTGGGAAGATTCCCTTGGAGGATGAAATGGCAACCCACTCCAGTGTTCTTGCCTGAAGATGTCCATGCACAGTGGAGCCTTAAGGGCTACAGTCCATGCGGCTGCCAGGAGGCAGACACGACTGAGCACACACAGCACAGTACCTTGCTATTATAAGTAAAGTTTTCATAGATTTCTATCAACTAAATATTTGTGTATGTCTTTTCTTAATTCTTTAGCATGATTGCCTGAAGACTACTTCTTTGACCATTTAATATAATTATGATTCTCATGTATTGGCTTTTCTAGACTATTCCACCAGAAAGTAGATTGCTTATTCTGAAGTACAACACCTTTTTAAAACCTTGTTTTCTCAAAAAATATCTTTCCAATATATGACTGTTCAATTTATATGTTTTCTACTGAAATGATGAGTTTGATGATCACAAAAATGAACACATTGTGTGAATTTCCCAAATTATGCAGTTTTCAATCTGTGGGAATTGCCTTGAGAATTTTCCAGTCATGAAAATATAACAGTGGAAGGAAGCCAAAGTGATCTGACTTCTCAGGTTTAGGTCTTAACCACTTGCAGGTGTAAACTTTCTTCAAGGAACATTTATTAAAAGTATCACTTGTAACATCAAGAATCAGAAGAGAAATCTTAAAGGTAATATTTTTGGCTGTCGTTGCTTTGAAATGAGATTGAATTAAGCCATATTATACTGGCCGCATTCACTTGCTATAAGGAAACATTTCCTTTGATGAGTTTCCTACTTGAATATGTTTGTCAGCACTTGCCCTGAGAGCATCTTCCATTACGTTTTGTGTTTATTTTTCAGTCTGTCCTACCAGGGCTATCTTGGCAGTATTTTTGACCTTTTTAGGACAGGTGGATGGTCCATTCCTTAGAAACTAATTTTTCACTGGCAAACCATTTATTTCATTTATGAGGTGACCTTTCCAATTCTTGTTTTTTAATGAGTTCTCTGTTGTTCCCTTATTCTTTAAAAGGTGAGGTAGAGCCCAAGATTTTGCAATTTTCATACTATAGTAAAAAGAAAAAATAATTTCTTGCTTTCTTAAAAACATTGAGCTGGAATTGCCAATATGTTTATAATCTGTTGACTCCCTTGGAAGTTATATGAAAGGATGTCTTTGTTCTGTTTTACTCAGTTCAGTCAGTTCAGTCACTCAGTCGTGTCCGATTCTTTGCGACCCCATGGACTGCAGCAGGCCAGGCTTCCTGTCCATCACCAACTCTCAGAGCTTACTCAAACTCATGTGCATTGAGTTGGTGTTGCCATCCAACCATCTCATCCTCTGTCATCCCCTTCTCCCATCTTCAATCTTTCCCAGCATCAGGGTCTTTTCCAGTGAGTTGGTTCTTTGCATCAGGTGGCCAAACCATTGGAGTTTCAGCTTCAGCATCAGTCCTTCCAATGAATATTCAGGACTTATTTCCTTTAGAATGGACTGGTTGGATCTCCTTGTTATCCAAGGGACTCTCAAGACTCTTCTCCACCACCACAGTTCAAAAGCATCAGTTCTTTGGCTCTCAGCTTTCTTTACAGTTCAACTCTCACATCCATACATGACTACTGGAAAAACCATAGCTTTGACTAGATGGACCTTTGTTGGCAAAATAATGTCTCTGCTTTTTAATATGCTGTCTAGGTTGGTCATAGCTTTTCTTCCAAAGAGTAAGCATCTTTTAATTTCATGGCTGCAGTCACCATCTGCAGTGATTTGGGAGTCCCCCAAAATAAAGTCTGACACCATTTCCATTGTTTCCCCATCTATTTGCCATGTTGTGATGGGACCAGATGCTATGATCTTAGTTTTCTGAATGTTGGGTTTTAAGGCAACTTTTTCACTCTCCTCTTTCACTTATCTATTGTCATCATAGCTGCCTCTGGATTTTTTGCTCAATAAGTCCTGCCATACCTCCAATTCGTGTGTTCACAACCAATTGAGAGCTGTCCATTACCTTTTTCTCCTCTCTGTGTCTCCCAGTTGATCTACTGAGTGTCCCGTCTTCTAGGCCAACAACTTTAGCCTCTCTTTTATCCTCTATATCTTTGATGGTCCTCTGCCCCAGATTTTCAGGATGTGTAAAATCCTGTCTTGTTTTTCTCTGTATCATGGTAAGTCTCAGAAATGTCAGAAATGTGATGTTATTTCCAATTCATGTCCTTCATTTACATGTGGCACAGAAATCTTTAGAAAGGCCATGTATGAACCCACTTTTTGGTCCAAAATAAAATTGTAACTAACTCTACAAGAGTGTCTGTCACCAAACCTGCCTCTCCAAAAATAATTTCCAATTTCAATTCCCAGCATTGTCCCTTCTCTTCACAGGTCAAGAGTAAGCCATAACCTTTTATATGGTATCCTTGCCACCAATAAATGCATAACATTTTCCAGCTAGTTATTTGGAAGGACCACTAAGTCCCTTTTTCCTGCCTCAGAAATAATAACTGTCGATTGCTTTCTATGATGGCTTTAAACCATGGTCTCATGAGTCCCAGTGCCCTGCTTCTGGTTCTTCAGGAAGCACATCATGTGAGAGAGAGAGGAGGAAGGAAAGCTGTGGGGTCTGGCTGAGCTCCTGTGGGAATCATCAGAATGCATGTGTGCTAAGGTGCTTCAGCTGTGTCTGATTCTTTGTGACCCTGTGGACCATAGCTCACTGGGTTCCTCTGTCTGTTGGATTTTCCAGGCAAGAATACTGGAGTGGGTTGCCATGCCCTCCTCCAGGGGATTTTTGTGACCCAAGGACTGAACCCAGGTCTTTTGCCTTGCAGGTGGGTTCTTCAACACTAGTGCCATGTGGGAAGCCCACTGTAATCAGAATAGCCTCAGTTTTTAAAAACTGGATTTACGTGTGAGGCTTATTGCTAATGCGCATGCTGTGAGGTAGCTAACTAGCTAACTAAATCTCTTTTGTATAGACCTATATATATATATATACATATATATCTTACCTTTTCCAGTTTTACACCTATACACACACACACACACACACACACACACACACACACACACATATCTTACCTTTTCCAGTTTCCAGCTAATTATAAAATAAGAGTAAATGTTACTATTGCTACCAAGTAGCATACAGCATATACCTATTATGTGATTCATCAATAAATATCAGAGTCTAGTTCATTAAATACTTACTGAGTGAATAAACTAATATTATTCCTTTCTCCCCCTCCTGCAAAGAAGATATATTATCCCATTTTACAAGTAAGGGAACAGATTTAAGAAAATTAAGTGAATTTGAAATGAGACCTGCCGTATCCACAGTACTCATGTCTTTCTTGAGATGGGTTAGACTGGGACAGAAGAGAGGATAGAAAATCCCTTTATGTTTCTTTCAGATTTCTAGACATCAACTTCCTCATGCTCTCCTATCTTCTTCTTCCTTAGGTCCAAGATTATTGGTATGTTTCTTCACCTTTAGTACCTGGAGAGACTACCTTAGTATTTGAAGTATCTCCCCTCAGACACCTGTCTTGTGGAATGGAACTCAGTTTCCTGACTTCTTACTTTCCTTTGACTCTTTCCCCTTTAAGATTTTGTTGATGATGATGGTGGAGAAACAGAAGGTGAACCAAATAGAGACGTTCCAAAAGGCAGAATTCCTTCACTCTTGAAAACCCTTTGTCCGTAACAGTTGAATGCTTCTGAACTGGGTCATTTAAGCCCAGCAAGGACATCTGCCTCCAGATATTGTAGTCAGTGTTCACCAAGGCTCTCTTTTTCCTTTAGTAAAGATGCTGTATTCCTTTCCCTGTGATGAGACCTCTTACCAAGTTGAAAGTACAATCATGGCAGAACATTTGATGCCCCTTTTGTGTAGCATAGGTAGTTAGTGTTTTTTTAAAAAATTCCCTCAAGAAAACAAATCCACCATGAACTTAAAAGTACATAGGCCCTGACCCCAGTGAGTCCACAGTTGACTGAAGGGAACAAATAATGTAAGGTATAATATAATTACTATAAGGAAAGTTTCCTTTGGGAACATTGAAAGATAAGAATTTAAATCTTTCAAAGGAAGAAGGAAAGGTTTCATGGAAGGGATCAGAACTTGAATTTTGAAGGATGAGGATACCTGGGGTAGCAACTGAGTCCTAGAAAACAGGTGAGGAAATACAAAAGTTTGATGGCAATCTGCTGCTGCTGCTAAGTCGCTTCAGTCATGTCCCACTCTGTGCAACCCCATAGACGGCAGCCCACCAGGCTCCCCCATTCCTGGGACTGTCCATGCAAGAACACTGGAGTGGGTTGCTATTTCCTTCTCCAATGCATGAAAGTGAAAGGTGAAAGTGAAGTCGCTCAGTCGTGTCTGACTCTTTGCAACCCCATGAACTGCAGCCTACCAGGCTCTTCTGTCCATGGGATTTTGTCCAGGCAAGAGTACTGGAATGGGCTGCCATTGCCTTCTCCATGATGGCAATCTAGACACATGCAAACAAAGAAGTCTGGAATAGAATGGAATATTTGGAGACCTTGAGTCATTCAGTGTTGCTAAGGCCTGGAATTTGAGGTGGGGAGTTAAACAGATGGAATCTTACAGATAGCAGAGACAGAGGGAAAATGGTGATGTGATCATGTTTGTGTATTGTGCTCTTATCATATTCATGTGATGGTGGGTAGAGTAAGTAATTGAACAACATCACAAGGTTTTTCTAGAGTTTAAAGATGTGTGCTGGAAACACCCAGTTATTTGGGAGATGCAAAAACCTAACCCTGGGCCTCCCCTGAACTCATTTACTGCTGTGTTATATACAGTTGGGCTTAACATTTTCCCCAATAAGCTGTGATGCGGGGTATACAGGGAAAACTTGCAGAGTTTGTCCAATAGTAGTAGGTATATTATTGCAATCTTGTGAAAGATTTAGGCATCTTATGATATATTTACATAATGTACAGACTGCTCAATTTTTACTGTATAAATTAGTACTAAAATATACACATCAAAGTTTCCTTCCAAGAATGCTTATAAATTATTTAGGCCAACTGAGAACATGGATATAAAAATAATTTTCTAACCATCCTTTAGAAAGTTAGCTACACCGTGTGTGTGTGTGTGTTCTCATAGTATTTTGTCCATATATCTATTTATGACAAATGGGTTATGTGACTTATTTTATTTTTTATTTGAATGCCTATCTCTAGATTAGATTTAAAATCTGAAAGAACTGGAGTAGACTTCTATATCAGTCAACTGTTAACATATAATCTTACCTTATATGAAATATGCAAAGACTAAGTGAAATAAAATGCATGCAGTTGCTTACACTGGTGCCTGAACATTTCATAATCCATAACTATTGAATGAAGTACTAGCATGCCAAACACACTGTGGCACAGAAAATGTCCTTTACTTGCACATATAGTAAAACAAGGGACATTCTTGACTCTTGATTTAATTTAGCAGTTAGAAATGAGTATTTTTGAGGCAGTAGATAACAGGTAGAATAGGTCTTCATCATTATTAATACATTTCCTAATTAAAATTTTGTGATGGCAATAAATATTGCTTAAGAATAGAAGCAGAATCAAAGTTCAAACATTAGTTAAGAACTATGACTCATTTGTAGAAGAAATTCAGTAAATATGCAAAGTTCAGATATTATTTAGAAATTCTCCTGAATGCTGTAGATGGCTTTTATTTTAATAGGCAAGCCAAAGAGGTCTCAAAGATGATTTCCAATTATATACTCTTCTGTTTTTTCTGATATGTGCCACAGGGTGTGGGGAGGATGAACAAATACATTAGAAACCTAATTCTTTAATTTCAATTACAAATTAATAAATGAATTTAGGCTTTCTTAGTATGTTCTCATTTTCATAACCATGTTTTCTTTTAAGAATGATTCCAGAAAATTTTGATCGGTAACACAGAGTGATTCAGTGGAAGTATACATATTTTTACAAAATCAATGTGTTTTAATTAACACAGCTTAATTAAAATATATAGAGATCCTGGTTCCTAAAGTTTCATTAATTAACTGATCGACCATCACCAAGGTATTACCTGATTCCCCTCTGAAAAGTTAGGGTGTAGACCAAGTGAATGTCAAAGTTCCTTCCTGTTTAGATTCTCTCTGATGCTAACTTACCTGCTGAGTCAGCAGCTTAATTGTGGGGATTATGGCGAAGATGATGATGGTCCCTTTGATTGAGGATTTACTATGTGCTATGAAAGTGTAGACCTGTGTATAGTGTGCCTTCACCTGAATCATCTGAATATATGTATCTCCAAGGTGATCCTAAAATTAAGCTGTTAAATATAGTTATTCTGTCTTCCTAAAAATTCACATTTTCTACTTTCACTAGGAATGTGTTTTTAATCTAAATGCAAAGAGGATTATCATAATAATTTAGGTTGTCTCTGGGAGTGTTCATGAATAATGGTATCATAGTTCCTCTGCAGATGCCTTACTGAAGCAGGCTGTAGAGTAGATAAATGGGTTACTCCCAGGGCTTTTACTCCCTGGTGGCTCTGACTCTGATGTGACCTTGGGCAAAATGCTTCATATGAGACGGCCGATCTGTTTGTCTTTGTTCTGAAATCACAAGATAGTGCAGATATGTTTCCCTCTGATTTGATTCTGTGACTGAATGTTTAAGAATTATCGTGGGTGTTAGAAGTTTCCAATAATAGGCATATGTTACCATAGACACGTCCTTTAAATATGTCAGTAGTGCATTATTACACAGCAGTACTTAAAAGCTTTCAAAAAAGTTGTGTTTATAAGATCCTGAAATTATTTAGTTGTGAAAGATACTTAGAGGTTTGACTTTCAGCTGTGAAGCGGTCCTGAGATGATCCTTCAGAGTCTTGTGGCACATTATTATGGGAGTCATTGCAGTTTCCTATAGAGACTATTTAGAAAGTGACGAAAGCTAATGACTGTCTAACTACTCTGAGATAGTCTTTTGGATTTATTAAAGATGAGAACTTGACAAGGCAATTTTAGTTGAAATAGATCATTTTTACCCCCCTTGCATTTGGGGAGTAAAAATGATCTACTTCACTTTTAATATATATATTATCAAATGTTGATTATTTTGTTTGGGAAAATCAGCATTAAAGAAAACAAAATAGAAGACTCCTTGGTCATCTTTCCCATGTTCTTTCAGCTTATCACTGCCACTGTTACCTCTTCTAGCACACTGTGAGGAATTGAAGCAGATAATTTTAAAATATATTTTTGTATAGGAAATTCTGTGATTGAGAGGAGCGACTATAGCCCATGTGTACATACATGTGTGTGTGCCTTGCTCTGTGCTAAGCCATGTGGTGTTTCTTGTCAAATATTTATTGAAATGCTTCCCTGGCATTATTCTATGCATGCAATAAACACAAGGATGAAAAAAACAAGGCCTCTGCAGTCAGTAAGCCTCAGGTTCTCTTCAGTGTGAACATGTAAGTTTGTTATTTTAGTATCTTCTATTTTTAACATTAGGAGACTGAGGATCAAAAGAGCAAAATAATTTCCCCAAGGTTACCTATCCAATAAGAGGTGAAGCAGAAATTGTACTCACAATTTTTGACTACATCATGCAATTCATTTCACCTCAGTTACGTCCATGGCAATAGAAAGGTAGAGTCCACTATCTTGGATTCAAGTCCTGGCTGCATCTCTACAACCTTTGTGTGACCTGGAGCAAGTTATGCTGTCTTGTGAGACCTCAATGTTCTTGCCTATACAGTCAGCACAATAGTATGCTGACCCCAAAGGGTGGTTAAAGATTATGTAAGATGATGATTAGAAAGTTCTTTTTGAACTGTGGTGTTGGAGAAGACTCTTGAGAGTCCCTTGGACTGCAAGGAGATCCAACCAGTCCATCCTAAAGGAGATCAGTCCTGAGTGTTCACCGGAAGGACTGATGTTGAAGCTGAAACTCCAATACTTTGGCTACCTGATGCAAAGAGCTGACTTATTTGAAAAGACCCTGATGCTGGGAAAGATTGAGGGCAGGAGGAGAAGGGGAGGACAGAGGATGAGATGGCTGGATTGCATCACTGATTCAATGGACATGGGATTGGTTGGACTCCAGGAGTTGGTGATGGACAGGGAGGCCTGGCATGCTGTGGTTCATGGGGTTGCAAAGAGTCAGACACGATTGAGCGACTGAACTGAACTGTGTTTAATTGGCGCATTGTGGGTCCTAGGTAGTAGCTGGTGCTGTTGTAGGCATTAATAATCTTGGTGGGAAATATTGGAAGCTTTTGTGGTTCTCAATTTGTTCATTTGTTTCCTCAATCTGAAGACTATAGCACTGTTTGTCAGTGGCAGGGGCTATTGGAATAGTGATGCGGTGGGCATGGGGCTGGGGTGTGGTTGGAGAGGGGTTGATTGGACAACATGCACTTGGAATATCTGATATGAGGTGGGCTGGGATGAGCAGGGCTCTGGAGTCCTTTCTTTCATTTCAGGTTTAGTCCTTCAGCTTCTGTGTCATCATAACTGACTGCCTACATGCTTCTGTTTGAAGTGTTTGAAAAACACTGCCTTTAATGGAAGTTGTTGAGGGGATATATTTAGAGATTTTCAAATTCTTTTATTTGCAGTTATTATTTGAATCATCATTTAATCATTGGACATTATTTTTGGTACTTGATATGGATTCAATAAATGCTGATAAATGAAAATTAACTAATTAATAAAATATTTACAAAGAGTCTTATATGTTTATATGTACATATATATGCATAGATATATCGGCTTCCCCAATGGCACTATTGGTAAAGAATCTGCTTGCCAGTGTAAGAGATATAAGAAACTTGGGTTTGATCTCTGGATTGGGAAGATCTCGTGGAGGAGTGTTTGACAACCCACTCCAGTATTCTTGCCTGGAGAATCCCAGGGACAGAGGAGCCTGGCAGGCTATAGTTCATCAGTTCACAGAGTCAGACATGATAGAACCGACTTAGCATTCATGCACATATATATATATTTATATATATACACATACATAAATACACACATATATACACATGTACATACATATATGTATGTATATGGCTTCCCAGGTGGTGCTAGTGGTAAAAAACCTGCCTGCCAATGCAGGTTAGACATGAGAGACATGTTTCCATCCCTAGGTTGGGAAGATCCCCTTTAGGAAGGCATGGTGACCCACTCCAATATTCTTGTCTGGAGAATCCCATGGACAGAGGAGCCTGGCAGGCTGCAGTCCATAGGGCCACACAGAGTTGGACACAACTGAAGTGACTTAGCACATATGCGTGTATGTATGTGCACATACACACACACACACACACGTGGGTTAGAATTAGGTATAGAGAAAGTAACTAAGCAACAGCCAGAACTAAGAGTGAGTTGGATGCAGGAGAAGGGTTGGAACTATCAAATTCTGGCTGGATGCTAAGCCTTAAACATCCGGCTAGGCTGATCACTCTGTCTTGCATTTACACAATGCACTTTTCCTACAAATTTCATTCACAATAAAAAGTCTAGTGAGGTGGGTAGTGCGGGCATGAGCTGCACTGGTGTGAGACCCTAGCTAGTGGAATTTTTGTCTCCCCATGCTATCAAATATGCATTCTATTCAGATGCTGAAAATCCTTTTCATCTAAGCTTGTGCAGAGTGTGTGACAGGCACCTACCAAGCAGAACACCACAAAAGCCTTATGTAAAGACTCTGCTCATCTCCAGCCAATTAAGGAGGCATAGAGCCTGAGCCTGCTCTCCTCATGCTGCCCAAAGTCCCATTTCGATCCTATATCTTTCACCAAAGGAACAGAGTGAATTCTCCACAAGGGGAATACTGCTTCATAAATATTGAACAGTGCTAGTTATGTCTGACCTGAGAGAAACCTCAACTTGTTAGAAGACTGTGTTTATCAGCCCTTAGCTCCAGAGTATTGTATATCTAGAACTCTGCAAAGTTTGTGAACAATAAGAAACTTGAAAATGTCATTGTGCTGGTTATCATCTTCATCATCATCAAAATTCAATGTAGTACTTCTTTTCTTGGAGTGAAAAGAACAGATGATGGATGCACAATTGAGGGTTATATCCTTAGAAGAAATGTTAAAAGTATTGTCATGTGGTTAGAGAAATAAGTTGTTTTTTAGTCACTAAGTCCTCTCTGACTCTTGAGACCCCATGGACTGTAGCCCACCAAGCATGGGATTCCCCAGACAAGAATACTGGAATGGGTTGCCATTTGCTTCTCCAGAGAATCTTCTCAACCTAAGGATCAAACCCGTGGCTCCTGCATTGAGATTCTTTACCTCTGAGGCACCAGAGAAGCCCAGAGAAATAAACTAGAAGATTGTATTTTAATGTAAGGAGGATGAAATTCAGAGAATATTCCGTTTACCTCTGTGTAGGTGCAAAGAACAAACATTGAAATGCCTTGATTTTGTTTGGGGAGAATGTGGAATTCAGAGCATATCAGAAGCGATTTATGATAGTGTAGGACCTGAAGGGAAGACCTGTCAGGTTTATGAGGGAATACTGCAGAGACATTGTTGCGAAAGAAAAAGAGCATGGAATCTAATAGAATTGGGTTCAGCTCTTCACTGTGACACTTGCTCCCCATGTCCCTAGATAAGCTATTTGCCTTCTCCAAGATTAGCATCTTCATTGCAAAGTGTGGACAATAAAACCTTCCCTAAAAAAATGGTATAATATATGTGAAATGCCTTGCAAAGATCTGACATGTAGTAGAAACTCATTAAATGCTTATTCTTTCCTGCTGAAAATATTTCAGGGCCTGTCCTTAAACTTACCAACTTATAAGTCTTTTCTTAGCCAGTTCTTGTTTCTCATTGTCTATACATTTTCAAGTTCCTTACTTTTAAAAATTTTGGTTAACTTTATTATACTTGTTTCCTTTCTTTATTATGGTATAATTGACAAATACCATTATATGTCAAGTGTACAGCATAATGATTTGATGTTTGTATATATTGTGAAATATTACCACGATGAGTATACTTAACATATATCACCACATGTAGTTGTTACATTTTTTATTTTTCCTCGTGAGGAGAACTTTTAAGACCTACTCTCAGCAACTTTCAAATATAAAACACAGCATTATTAACTGTAGTCACCATGCTGTACATTATATCTCCATGACTTATTCATTTTGTAACTGGAAGTTTGTACCGGTTGACCACCTCTATCCATTTTGCCCACCTCTTGCCGCCTGTATCTGGCAACCGACAAGCTGTTCTCTGTATCTGTAAGTTTGGGTTTTTGTTTTTTGGTTTTTTTGGTTGTGGTTTGTGGGCCTTTTCGATTCCACGTTTAAGTGAGATTTTATGGTATTTGTCTTTCTCTGTGTGGCTTATTTCACGTAGTCTAATGCCCTTAAGGTCCATCCATGTTGTCAGAAATGGCAAGATTTTCTTTTTTTATGGCTCAATATTTATTCTGTTTACTTGAGCCATAAAAAGAAAATCTTGCCATTTCTGGAAGTAACTCAGTCGTGTCCGACTCTTCGCAACCCCATGGACTATACAGTCCATGGAATTCTCCAGGCCAGAATAAATGGAGTGGGTAGCCATTCCCTTCTTCAGGGGATCTTCCCAACCCAAGGATAGAACCCAGGTCTCCCACATTGCAGGAGGATACTTTACCAGCTGAGCCACAAGGGAAGCCTATATATATATATGTATGTATGTAATTATGTATATATACCATCCTTCCTTTATCCATTCGTTCACTGGGGACATTTAGGTTGCTTCCATGTCACAGTTGTTGCAAATAATGCTGCAGTGATCCACATTTCTTCTTTTTCCCTCTGTTTCTCCCATACTCAAGAGAATATACACCCTGTAACTTTCTGCAGTCAAGCGTTTCTCCCACATGTTGATCAAGTTTTCCTTTTTCTGTGATTCTGTCTTGGACCACTGAGTAATATCATCATCTCCCCGCTCTGAGCATCCATATATGTTTATTTCTGCCTCTAATTTATACCATATTACTGCAGAGTTTAAAATCATTTATTTCCTTATTTAACAAACATGGTACCAGGTATTGTGCTAAGTTCTAGGAATCTGCAGGTAAAAAAGACCCAGGCTGTGTATTCAATAATTCATAGCCTTCTTGGGGAAACTGATCAAAGATAAATAATTATAACTTAGTATGAGTGCTTTCGGAGGTATTTGCAATGTACTACTGATGCATGTCCTTTCATCCAAGCAAATTAAACGCTCTTATACAATAGGGTCCCCTTTCATATTCCTCCTCTGGAAACTTCCTTACCGAGGACATCTAGCTGGGTATTAAGTCATTATTACACATTCGTTGCTTTGAATTCTTTACAGAGTTTTAATATTATATAGCCTTTCTAGATGCCTGAGAGGGAATATTATCCAAAACCAATCACCAGTATGTTTCTTTGTAAAGCCTAAATTTCATGGAACCCTAAGAATAGAAACAGACCCTTGATTCATTTAGAATCTATCCTTTGCATTTGTTAAGTGAAAGTTTCTAATCATTTAAGCAAAGTCAGGCTAAATATAATCTTGTGTTCGGTGGAGAGGCAGTCTGATAAGCCAGGCCCCCACAAGCAGCCAGTGTGATGAGTAGGTGCCTCTTACCTGTAGTACTAGCTAAAAGTCGAATATCAAAAGCAGGCCTAGGGGAGACTGTTATGTTTAAACTGAAATCCACTATAGGTTCATTGTCAAGCAAAGCTATCTGGGAGATCAGTGCTTGGAGCTTGGGTATGTGGTCAGTTATGAAGGACCATGCCTGTTTTGGGGGAATTAGCAAGGTTTGAAGTGGACAAGCAGTATACAAATTCTGTAGCTAAAAATAGTGGACCTAGAAACCCTAGGTACTGGCCCCTGGAATTTTGCAGTCAAGACAAGGTCCTTTAAAGACACTTAATTCAAATAGCCAGCCAGAGCTTACAATAGAGTGCACTCCATGTTACATCACCGCAGTGTTTTGTTGACACGGAATTCTTACTTCCTCTAAGACACATCTGTGTCTTTTTTGGCTGCATACTGAGCTAACTTTGGGGACTGGAGATAATGGTGATTGAAAGATCACAGCTTATTAGCTTAATGTTTGCTTAGCCTTTTGCTCGAGCCAAGCACAAACAACCCAGAGGCAAATTTGGAAGCCCTAAGTTCCAAGAAAGAGTTTTCTACCAGTGGAGCTAATAAATGCTGTAGGTTCTTATGGGATTCTACAATTAGCAAGTGTTACATGATCACAGCGCTGGTCTTCCATGTCAGTAATATAAGTATCTTCCTATAGGACTCTCCCACTACTATTTTTCTCCATGATTTGTTCCTATGGGTTCTCTGATTAATGAACTTGAGCGTGTATGTGCTCAGTTGCTCAGTCATGTCCAACCCTTTGTGACCGTACGGACTATAGCTTTCCTGGCTCCTCTGTCCATGGGATTTTCCAGGTTAGAATACTGGAGTGGGTTGCTATTTCCTCCTTCAGGGGATCCTCCCAGCCTAGGGATCGAACCCGTGTCTCCTGTGGCTTCTTTACCACTGTGCCACCCGGGAAGCCCAGACTGGGCTTGGTAATGGAGAATTGAAACTCATTAGGATGAGGCTGTTGCTGTTAAGTTGCTTCAGTCCTGTCCAATTCTGTGCAACCCCACAGACTGCAGCCCACCAGGCTCCTCTGTCTCTAGGATTCTCCAGGCAAGAATACTGGAGTGGGTTGCCATTTCCTTCTCTGTAGAATGAGGCAGAATGGGTGAATAAAAGGCCATTGAAAGGGATGTTCAAAGGTCACAAATCATAATTTTTCCAAAGAGAAGTCCTAATATTAATAACTGCTAATGTATTTTGAGTAGAGTTGATGCTTCAAACTCAGTATTAAACAAATAATACATTTAAAAATTCACTTTCCTAAACACCCTAATAATAAAGGTACTTTTGGGAAATGGCAACCCACTCCAGTACTCTTGCCTGGAGAATTCCATGGAGGGAGGAGCCTGGTAGGCTACATACAGTCCATGGGGTCGCAAAGAGTCGGACACGACTGAGCGACTTCACACACACACACACACACACACACACACACACAGTATTGCAATATCTTCCATTTACCAGGGAGCCACTGGGACTCAAGCACAAATTCATCCCATTTTAAAGCCTAAACTTTACTACATCCCTATACACAAGCACATGGTATCTGGCGTTCATGAGTCCACTTAGGAAATTAAGCACCAAAGTCTAGGAAGTATGGTTTCTCTTGCTGATTTGTGGCTTTTCAGAAATGTACACCACCATCGTATCATGACAACAGAGATCTTAATTGCTAATCTTTACATATATTTTATACTTAAAAATGTATATATTCAGAACACCAAATTTCCGCCAGTCCTGTTGCTCCATGCAAGGTACTAAAACCCTTTCATCATGTGAGCAGAGAGATACATAAACAACTCAATATAATGAAAGAATACAACTCCCTGGGAGTACAGAGGTGGGAGTGACCCATTTTGCCTGAGAGGGTGAGGAAAACTTGAAAGAGGAGGGGATATTTGAGTCAGACTACAGAAGAGTTGGCCTCTGCCTTCTAAGACTGAAGAAATCAGCTCAGAATAAAAGTACTTGAGATGGACCTATGCAAATTACTGAAAGGCAGACCATAGAAATGATATTCTTTTTTATAAAGCACTGCTTTATTTTTAAATATCAAATGGCAACCCACTCCAGTATTCTTGCCTAGAGAATATGATGGACAGAGGAACCTGGCAGCTACAGTCCATGGGATCACAAGAGTCGGACACAACTTATCGACTAAACCACCACCATAAGGTAGAGTAAATTTTATAGAAATGCTAATAAACTAAATGAGGTAAGAAAATGAATGTAATTTACAACCATGAAGTTATAATTAGTAAGCATGTAATGATACAGCAAAATATACTGAGGCTGTACCATGTTTGCGGAGAAGGCAATGGCACCCCACTCCAGTACTCTTGCCTGGAAAATCCCATGGACAGAGGAGCCTAGTGGGCTGCAGTCCATGGGGTCTCGAAGAGTCGGACACGACTGAGCAACTTCCCTTTCACTTTTCACTTTCATGCATGCACTGGAGAAGGAAATGGCAACCCACTCCAGTGTTCTTGCCTGGAGAATCCCAGGGGTGGGGGAGCCCGGTGGGCTGCCATCTATGGGGTGGCACAGAGTCGGTCACCACTGAAGCGATTTAGCAGCAGCAGCAGCAACAGCAGCACCATGTCTGTTGTTGTTGTTTAGTTGCTCAGTTGTGTCCGACTGTTTGTGAACCCATGGACTATAGCCCACCAGCCTCCTCTGTCCATGGGGATTCTCCAGGCAAGAATACAGGAGTGGTTGCCATGCCCTCCTCCAGGGGATCTTCCCAACCCAGCGATCAAACTTGCAAGTGTATCCTTTACCATCTGAGGCATAGTTTTGAGATAATATAGTATAGTGGTTAAGAGCACAGATTTTGGAGCTAGGAAGCCTAGACTTGAATCATTTCCTATCTGAGCCTGAGCAAGTACTTAATCTTCCTGTCTTCGTGTTCTTCATCTATAAAATAGAAATTATAATTTCACCTCTCCCTTAGAGTTGTGAGGATAAAACTGGTTAATTCATATAAAGAGCTCAGGATAGTAGTTGTCACGTATTCAACAGATGTGTTCAGTCTCACAGTTGTGCCTGACTCTTTGTGACCTTAAGAACTGCAGCATGCCATGCTTCCCCATCTCTCACCATCTCCTGAATTTTGCCCAAGTTCACATCCATTGCATTGATGATGACGTCCAGCCATCTCATCCTCTGACGCCCTTTTCTCCTTCAGCCCTCAATCTTTCCCAGCATCAGGGACTTTTCCAATGAGTCAGCTGTTGGAATCAGGTGACCAAAATACTGGAGCATCAGTCATTCCAACGAGTATTTAGGGTTGATCTCCCGTAAGATTGACTAGTTTGATCTCTTTGCTGTCCAGAGGACTTTGAAGAGTATTTTCCAGCATCTCAGTTCAAAGGCATTAATTCTTTGGCATTCTGTCTTCTTTATGGTCCAGCTCTCACAACCGCATGTGACCACTGGGAAGACCATAGCCTTGACTATACGGACCTTTGTCGGCAGAGTAATGTGTCTGCTTTACAACACAGTGACTAGGTTTGTCATAACTTTCCTGCCCAGATGCGGAAGCAATCATCTTCTGATTTCATGGCTGCAGTCACCATCCGCAGTGATTTTCCAGCTCAAGAAGAGGAACTCTCACTGCTTCCACCCTTTCCCCTTCTATTTGCCATGAAGTAATGGGACCAGATGCCATGATCCAAGTTGGTTTTTTTTTTTTTTTATATTTAGTTTTAGGCTGGATGTTAACAGATGTTAGTTATTATATTTAAAAGAGGAAAATTAGTGTCTGGATTTGAGTATAAAGATACATGAAAAGATCCCTTATTTTCTTGAGCCATTGGTTTGAATTGCAACTGATTTTAGACTTTGGCTTTCTGAAGACTATTATCTTTTACATTTTGAGGGAAAAACAACTCTTGAAAGTTTGCTATTTTCGAATCATACTCTCCATATAATACACTGTTTTCTGTCATGTTAGGTAAACTGTCTAGACCTCATCTTCCTTATCTGTTCCTCATGTTGGTTGGACAGACTGTAAAGTCCCATTTAGCCCGAATTATAACTGATTTTCTGAGTTATGCTTCCTCCTTTAGTACATGCAAGTAGCAAAGGACCAATGTTACTATTCCTATTTTAGAAAGAAAGAACTAGAAACATAGAAAGGCTAATTATGTCCTAGAAAGTTACAAACAGAGGCAAGATTATGACTTTTGATTATAGGCTTCGCTTGTGACATTGGTCAAAACTCATTCTGGTAGAAGGAAAAAGCTGTGGACACTGGAGCCTAACCTACTTGTGTTTACATTTGACCTGGGTTCATGTCTAAGCTTTTCTGTTTCCTACTGGCAGAACTGTGAATAATTTATATTACTTAATGAGCTTCAGTCTCCTTTTCTATAAAAACAAAGCTAACAATACCAGTGTAATTTTCAGGATACATCCTGCCTAAGTGTGAGCTTCTTTGTTATTTTTTCCAGTTGGTATCGCCTCCGTCATGAAAAGTTTGCTATTTGAGCTTTCTATACAAACATCCACCTATGTTGATTTTCAGGAACAGTGTTCTGCTTTTTGCTCTGCTTGAGATTATTACCAGAGTCAGAGACACTTCAAGTAAAGTGTTTGGGCCGGTAAAGTCATTTCTCAGGCTTAATAGGGAGAATCGTGTAGATTGGTGGTGACAGTTGGTATTAAGAGCTACCCAGGATCCTCAGTGAGCAGCCTGATGCCTGGTTGATTGTTTTCAGAGTCTTCTTCAGAGGCTCCTCTTCTAGAGACATGGAATGCCCCCCATTCCCTGGTAAGCATTCTCCTGCTCTATTCTTTCAGAACCTCAGAATTCAATTTCAGCTGTTACCAGTGTTTATTTCCACCAAGGTCAAATAGTGTCTGTAACCAACTGGCAAGCCACAGGTAAACAAATGGATGTAATGTGCCCATTTATAAGTTATTCCCCTATCAATATTTCTTAAATCTTTGACACTTGGTGCCTCTGTGAGCTAGTAGAGTCCTGGCAGATGTCCAAAGAAATATAAAAGTACTAAATATTCCCAAACTCTGGAAACAACCAAGCTCAGATTAGCAGCTTCATTTGTAGGGCAAGCAAGAGGTATTTGCATCAGCAATTCTTTTTGTCCAGATACATCATAGCCTTGTTTTCTGAGGATAATTTTTTTGAATTCAGTTTATAAAATTAAATCTATAATCTTTTTAGTTCTTCTGAGTGCTCTATTTCCTAAAAAAAAAAAAAAAAAACCTCTAAGAGCTGNAAAACCTCTAAGAGCTGCCCTTTTGCATGAAGTTTAAAATCCTTTGCTTATTCTCATTTATTGAGAGGCTGTATAGTTTTATGACTAGGAACACAGACTTGGTTCCCTGGTAGCTCAGATGGTAAATAATCTGCCTGCAGTGCAGGAGACCCAGGTTCTATTCCTGGGTCAGGGAAGATCCCCTGGAGAAGGAAATAGCAACCCACTCCAGTATTCTTGTCTGGAGAATCCATGGACAGAGGACCCTGGCAGGCTACAGTCCATGGGTTTGCAAAGAGTTGGCCATGACTCAGTGACTAACACACACACACACACAGATACACATACATACACAGATTTGGGTCCCAATTGTTAAAATTCCAGTCCTGCCACATACCAGCCGTGTAACACTGGGCCAGTTACTTATCCTCCCTGGGCCAAAGTTTTCTCATCTGTGAAATAAGAATGGTAAGATCAAGAGTTGTTCAGGTTAGTTCAGTTCAGTCACTTAGTCATGTCTGACTCTTTGTGACCCCATGGACTGCGGCATTCCAGGCCTCCCTGTCATCACCAGCTCCTGGAATTTACTTAAAGTCATGTCCATTGAATCGGTGATGTCATCCAACCATTTCATCCTCTGTCATCCCCTTCTCCTGCCTTCAATCTTTCCTAGCATCAGAGTCTTTTCCAATGAGTTAGTTCTTCGCATCAGGTGGGCAAAGTTTTGGAGTTTCAGCTTCAGCATCAGTCCTTCCAATGAATATTCAGGACTGATTTCCTTTAGGATGAACTGGTTGTTTCTTGTTGCAGTCCAAGGGACTCTATCCGTACTTGTGAAGTATTTAGAACAGTGATTGGAACAGAGTAAATAATCAGAAATGTTACTCTTGAGCACCTGTTATGTGACAGGCATTAAGCAAATACTGCAATACAAAATGAGTAAAGTCCTTCTTCTAGAAGCATATAGTCTAGTACAAGGGTCAGCAAACTATGGTCCATAAACCAAATTCAACCTGTTAATACAGCTGTGTTCATTCATTTACAGATTATCTATGACTTTTTTCTAATTCAATAGCAGAATTGAATAGGTGCAACAGAGATCATGTGGCCTGCAAAACCAAAAATATTACTAACTGGTCCTATATGGAAAAAAGTTTCTCATCTTTGCATAGTGGAGGACACAAACATCAACTAATAAAGGCTTATGTAGTGGGGCAGATAGTTTATCGTAGTACATAGCATGCATTTATCAATTGCCTGTCCTGTGCTTGGTACTGTTCCAGGAGCTAGAGATAGTAAATAAAACAGGCCAACAAAATTTCAATCCATATGGAACTAGGACCCTAGGGGGGAAAACAGATAATAAAATAACGAGAGAAATAAGTAAAGCATCACAAGGTGAAGAGGGAACCCTAGTACTTGCAGCTGTAACATTGCCATATCTGGTGAGTTTGTGGCCACCTGTAATCAGGCCCCACTCATACCCATTCTATCTTAGTTCCTGCCCCAAACCTCTGATCAAGTAAGCCCATCCCTTCACCAAACCTAGTGTACAGCATGTTGCTAGCATAGGGACTTGCACAGAATAAGTGCTTAATGAAGATTTATGGAATGAATAAAAGAACCATCATTCTTTTTCCTGTTTACTTTGGCCAGATAATCCTCTCTCCTTTCCTTGATTCCACTCATTCTTCAGTGCTCAGGTCTGAGTTTTTTCCTCCTCTAAGATGCCTCCCCTGATTATTCTTTCTTGATCTCTGCATTCTTAGAACTCACTATTTTTCTCATGGAAGACCCTGTTTTGTGTCTTGGTGAAAAGTAGGGGTCCATGTAGAGGTCCTAGGTGAGACTTGAGGTTGTTCTTCTTGGAAGGGTAGGATTGGTTAAAGTAGAGGATTGCAGATAAGAACTTTGTGGAGAGTGAGAGTGATTAAGACTAACATAGATTATCACTCACATGGTAAGGAAAAGAGCAATAAAATCAAGCAGAAAGGAATATGTGATAATAGTTCGTGCAGGATACACATGAAGTAAGACAGATTGGAGGAGTGTGTTTGTAGAAGACAAAACTTCATATGCTGAGGCCTAGAGGTAAGAGAATTTGGGAGAATTGACAAATTTGAACCACTTCAGATGGCTGGAGCAGAGCATTGAAGGAGGGCAGTAGTGAGAAATAAGGTTGTATTAGAAAACAAGGGAGCTTACTTATAAGTAGGCTATGGAACTAGGAAACTATTGAAGGCCTTTAAGAAAGGAGTGGTATGATTAGTGTGGGCTTCTCTCATAGCTCAGTTGGTAAAAACTCCACCTGCAATGCAGGAGACCCTGGTTCAATTCCTGGGTTGGGAAGTTCCCCTGGAGAAGGGATAGGCTACCCACTCCAGTATTCTTGGGCTTCCCTTGTGGTTCAGCTGTTAAAGAATCCACCTCCAATGCAGTATGATTAGTGCAGATTGCCTGCAATGTAGAAAGTAAATTAGAATGGAGCATGATTAAAGGGAAAATGACTACCTCATGCCAGGTGCTAAATTTTTATTATTCCATTTAATATTCACACCTGCCCTGCAAATTAGGGATCATTATTTCTATTTTATTGAAGAGGGGAGATAAGATTCAGTGAGATTAAGTGAAAGCTAAAATGTGGGTGAGCTGAGATAAATAGCCTACACTCTTTCTGGCTAATCCTCAGTATCTTCCCCAGGACAGTGTAGTAAGGAAAGATTGAGAAGGGGAAGAAGTAAACATAATTGGACTGCTACCCTGAGAGAAGAGTAAAAGCATTTAATTGTTAAATTGTTTATCCCAAAAGACACATTAGTTGGCTAGATAAAAAAGGAGGGAAGTGCATCCTATAAAGCTATGTATGGAAAATGAGAGCATGACTGTGACATTAGGTACTTAGCAGATGATATAGCTAGAAAAATAATAGTAGTGTTAAAGACCTAGAAATATATTCTAGGTCTAAATATTCTAGGTCTAATATTCTATAGACCTAGAATATCAAAACCATAGAAAATATTTGTATGGAGCAAAACAGATGAACTATGGAATTCCCTCAAACCCCACCTTGACATGAGTAGATTTGTTTCTTTAAAGAGATGATTGTTGGGTTAATGTAAAAATATAGGGAATGGTATAAGGCTACCATCAGGAAGATCAGGAGGATATTATAATGGTTCAGGAAACAGTTATGATGATCTAAGTTAAGGTGGTAGCTGGAGACATCAAGAGGAGGTGGGGTTTCATGAAATCCAATTTACAAGGTGGAATGAATAAAGTGAGGAGACTAACCTTCTAGGACTGAAAGCACTTTGGGAGACTAGTAAGAAATACAGTCTGAGAGGATGAGAAGGCTCAGCTCCTGGAAGCTGTTAGAGACGATTGACTTTAAAATTTAGAATAAGTATAAAGGCAAGTGGGAAAATTGCCTTTTGGTCTGAATTGGTTTCACATTGCAGGGAGAGACTCTATAACTCTCATTGTGCCCTTTAGGCCATGTGACTCTGGGAGTGTTAATGCATAAACATAAAACTGTGATAAGGACATTAAAAATTAGCTTGTCTTTTTTTCATTTCCACTCTCCAATCCATTATTTAATTTATTTCTAAGCAAATGGAAGATAGAGGCCTAGCCACAAATCCCTGACTTTGTGAACAGTGCTTTTTACACTACACTGCGGCACTTAACTCTTGGTGAAATTTGGAATTGAATGATGTTCTGGATTTATTCTTGCTGCTGCTAAGTCACTTCAGTTGTGTCTGACTCTGTGCGACCCCATAGACGGCAGCCCACCAGGCTCCCCCAGGCAAGAACACTGGAGTGGGTTGCCATTTCCTTCTCCAACGCATGAAAGTGAAAAGTGAAAGTGAAGTCTCGTAGTCCTGTCCGATTCTTAGCGACCCCATGGACTGCAGCCCACCAGGCTCCACTGTCCCTGGGATTCTCAAGGCAAGAACACTGGAGTGGGTTGCCATTTCCTTCTCCAATGCATGAAAGTGAAAAGTGAAAGTGAAGTCGCTCAGTCGTGCCCGACTCTTAGCAATCCCATGGACTGCAGCCTACCAGGCTCCTCCATCCATGGGATTTTCCAGGCAAGAGTACTGGTGTGGGGTGCCATTTATTCTTAAGAACCATGAAAAAGCTCATGCAAGTAAACCCTTTAGAGATGGTGATGCACTTTACCTCTTAGATTCTTCTAGATACTTAATGGCTGATAAAAAGTACATTGGGGAAGAAGTAAACATAATTGGACTGCTACCCTGAGAGAAAAGTAAAAGCATTTAATTGTTAAATTGTTTATTCCAAAAAGACACATTAGAAGCGTTTTAAGGTTACCACCTCTGGGTGAGGAATACTTGAGAGAAAATTTATAATTATTCAGTTTCCTAAATTCTTATCTTTAGTGATTGCCTTCCCAATAAGTAAAGCTCAAGTCAGGCATTTTCAAGAGACAGAATAGTAATGTTTAACTCATCAAGTTTAAGTGCAGGAAGAATGAAAGAATTAATGTTGTACCCATGTATATTTCAGAATGACATACCTATAATTATGCATTTTTAAAAAGGAGTCACATATATTTTTGTGTGTCTTTTTATTAAGTCTTTCATATGCTTAAAATGAAAATTAAACATAATTATAAATATATAGGAAATAAACCTCTCAAATACATACTTTAATACATGAGGACCTATGCATAGCTAAAAGTTGAATACTGATCAGCATTTATAACAGGAAAGAATAACAAGCAAGTCAAACATTTTATTTCTGTTTATACTCCAGTCTTAATAATTAGAAATTTCCTTGCTTACAAACTTGCACTAACTGTTTAGTATTTCATTTACTCCTCACAAAAGCACTATGAGCTTGAAAGTAAACATTTGATCTGAATTGGTGAAGTTCAGACTTATAATGCTATGTATCATGAGTTTGAGATCATACAAACTTCATTTCTTATATGTAAAGTAGAGATAACTCTTACCACATAAGGCTGTTGTAAGGATTAGAGATAATGCTTTAAAACCTCTCAGTACAGTTCCTGGCGTATAGTGAGACCTTGTAAGTGGTAATGGAGACTTGCAGTGTGAATAGAAGCGTAGTTTGTCAAGTGTCAATTATTTCCTGATTGTGTTTGTAAGCTTTAATAAAAATGTACTTCTGGCAAAGATAAACTGACCAGTAAGCCGTGTTCATGACCAGGCTGTCCTTCAACCCCATCCCCACCCCCTCCACTGAGACAGAAATGTAGTAATCATAGTCATCTGGTAGAGAGGACCTTAAACTATTTGGAACAAGGCAAAATAAGCACTCTGGAGGGAACCAACATTAGAATAATGGAGGCAGAAGATATAAGTGAGGTATAAGATAGAATGGTAGAAATAAATGAAACAGAGAGGGAAAAAAGAAAAAAGAATTAAAAGAAATGAGGACAACCTCAGAGACCTCTAGGACAATGTTAAATGCCCCAACATTCAAATCATAGGAGTCCCAGAAGAAGAAGACAAAAAGAAAGACCATGAGAAAATACTTGAGCAGATAATAGTTGAAAACATCCCTAAAATGGGGAAGGAAATAATCACCCAAGTCCAAGAAACCCAGAGTCCCAAACAGGATAAATCCAAGGCAAAACACCCCAAGACACATATTAATCAAATTAACAAAGATCAAACACAAAGAAAAAATATTAAAGGCAGCAAGGGAGAAAAAAAAAAAAACAAAACACAAATAACACACAAGGGGATTCCCATAAGGATAACAGCTGATCTTTCAATAGAAACTCTTCAGGCCAGAAGGGAATGATAGGACGTACTTAAAGTGATGAAAGAAAATAACCTACAGCTCAGATTGCTGTACCCAGCAAGGATCTCATTCAAATATGAAGGAGAAATCAAAAGCTTTACAGACAAGCAAAAGCTGAGAGATTTCAGCACCACCAAACCAGCTCTCCAACAAATGCTAAAGGATATTCTCTAGACAGGAAACACAAAAAGGGTGTATAAACCCGAACCCAAAACAATAAAGTAAATGGCAACGGGATCATATTTATCAATAATTACCTTTAACATAAATGGGTTGAATGCCCCAACCAAAAGACAAAGACTGGCTGAATGGATGCAAAAACAAGACCCCTATATATGTTGTCTACAAGAGACCCACCTCAAAACAAGGGGCACATACAGACTGAAAGTGAAGGGCTAGAAAAAGATATTCCATGCAAATAGAGACCAAAAGAAAGCAGGAGTAGCAATACTCATATCAGATAAAATAGACTTTAAAACAAAGGCTGTGAAAAGAGACAAAGATGGACACTACATAATGATCAAAGGATCAATCCAAGAAGAAGATATAACAATTATAAATATATACGTACCCAACATAGCAGCACTGCAATATGTAAGACAAATGCTAACAAGTATGAAAAGAGAAATTAACAATAACACAATAACAGTGGGAGATTTTAATACCCCACTCACACCAATGGACAGATCAACTAAACAGAAAATTAACAAAGAAACACAAACTTTAAATGATGCAATAGACCAGTTAGACCTAATTGATATCTATAGGGCATTTCACCCCAAACAATGAATTTCACTTTTTTCTCAAGTGCACATGGAACCTTCTCCAGGATAGATCACATCCTGGGCCGTAAATCTAGCCTAGGTAAATTTAAAAAAAAAAAAAAAAATCAAAATCATTCCAAGCATCTTTTCTGACCACAATGCAGTAAGGTTAGATGTCAATTACAGGAGAAAAACTATAAAAAAATTCCAACATATGGAGGCTGAACAACACGCTGCTGAATAAGCAGCAAATCACAGAAGAAATAAAAAAAGGAATTAAAATATGCATAGAAATGAATGAAAATGAAAACACAACAACCCAAAACCTATGGGACACTGTAAAAGCAGTGCTAAGGGGAAGGTTCATAGCAATACAGGCTTACCTCAAGAAACAAGAAAAAAGTGAAATAAGTAACCTAACACTACACCTAAAGCAACTAGAAAATGAAGAAATGAAGAACCCTAGGGTTAGTTGAAGGAAAGAAATCTTAAAAATTAGGGAATAAATAAATGCAAAAGAAACAAGAGACCATAGCAAAAATCAACAAAGCCAAAAGCCAGTTCTTTGAGAAGATAAATAAAACTGACAAACCATTAGACAAATTCATCAAGAAAGAAAGGGAGAAAAATCAAATCAACAAACTTAGAAATGAAAATGGAGAAATCACAACAGACAAGACAGAAATACAAAGGATCATAAGAGACTATTATCAGCAACTTTATGCAAATAAAATGGACAACGTGGAAGAAATGGAAAAATTCTTAAAAAAGTACAACTTTCCAAAACTGAACCAGGAAGAAATAGAAAATCTTAACAGACACATCACAATCTTGGAAATTGAAACTGTAATCAGAAATCTTCCAACAAACAAAAGTCCAGGACCAGATGGCTTTACAGCTGAATTCTACCAATAATTTACAGAAGAGCTAACACCTATCCTACTCCAACCCTTCCAGAAAATTACAGAGGAAGGTAAACTTCCAAACTCATTCTATGAGGCCACCATCACCCTAATATTAAAACCTGACAAAGATGCCACAGGAAAAGAAAACTACAGGCCAATATCACTGATGAACATAGATGCAAAAATCCTTAACAAAATTCTAGCAATCAGAATCCAGCAACATATTAAAAAGATCATACATCATGACCTAGTGGGCTTTATCCCAGGGATTTTAAGAATTATTCAATGTCCACAAATCAATCGATGTAATAAACCACATTAACAAATTAAGAAATAAAAACCATATGATTATCTCAGTAGATGCAGAGAAAGCCTTTGACAAAATTCAACATTCATTTATGATAAAAACCCTCCAGAAAGCAGGAATAGAAGGAGCATGCCTCAACATAATAAAAGCTATATATGACAAACCCACAACAAACATTATCCTCAATGGTGAAAAATTGAAAGCATTTCCCCTAA
The DNA here is from genome assembly GCA_006410935.1 of Redunca redunca. NCBI lineage: Eukaryota > Metazoa > Chordata > Mammalia > Artiodactyla > Bovidae > Redunca > Redunca redunca. Next base: position 66,091 of record SJYQ01001464.1, read on the forward strand.
TGTAAGGAACAAGACAAGGGTGCCCACTCTCGCCACTACTATTAAACATAGTTTTGGAAGTTTTGGCCACAGTAATCAGAGCAGAAAAAGAAAAGGAATCTAGATTGGAAAAGAAGAAGTAAAACTCACTGTTTGCAGATGACATGATCCTCTACATAGAAAACCCTAAAGACTCCACCAGAAAATTACAAGAGCTAATCAATGAATATAGTAAAGTTGCAGGATATAAAGCCAACACACAGAAATCCCTTGCATTCCTATATACTAACAATGAGAAAACAGAAAGAGAAATTAAGGAAACAATCCCATTCACCATTGCAACAAAAATAATAAAATACTTAAGAATATATCTACCTAAAGAAACAAAAGACCTATATATAGAAAACTATAAAACACTGGTGAAAGAAATCAAAGAGGACACAAATAGATGGAGAAATATACCATGTTCATGGATCGGAAGAATCAATATAGTGAAAATGAGTATACTACCCAAAGCAATCTATAGATTCAATGCAATCCTTATCAAGCTACCAGCGGTATTTTTCACAGAACTAGATCAAATAATTTCACAATTTGTATGGAAATACAAAAAAACTCAAATAGCCAAAGCAATCTTGAAAAAGAAGAATGGAACTGGAGGACTCAACCTGCCTGACTTCGGGCTCTACTACAAAGCCACAGTCATCAAGACAGTATGGTACTGGCACAAAGACAGAAATACAGATCAGTGGAACAAAATAAAAAGCCCAGAGATAAATCCATGCACCTATGGACACCTTATCTTTGACAAAGGAAGCAAGAATATACAATGGAGAAAAGATAATCTCTTTAACAAGTGGTGGTGAGAAAACTGGTCCACCACTTGTAAAAGAATGAAGCTAGAACACTCTCTAACACCATACACAAAAATAAACTCAAAATGGATTAAAGATCTAAACGTAAGACCAGAAACTATAAAACTCCTAGAGGAGAACATAGGCAAAACACTCTCCATCATAAACCACAGCAGGATCCTCTATGACCCACCTCCCAGAATACTGGAAATAAAAGCAAAAATAAACAATGGGACCTAATTAAAATTAAGAGCTTCTGCACAACAAAGGAAACTACAAGCAAGGTGAAAAGACAGCCTTCAGAATGGGAGAAGATAATAGCAAATGAAGCAATGGACAAAGAATTAATCTCAAAAATATACAAGCAACTCCTGCAGCTCAGTTCCAGAAAAATAAATGACCCAATCAAAAAGTGGGCCAAAGAACTAAACAGACATTTCTCCAAAGAAGACATACAGATGGATAACAAACATATGAAAAGATGCTCAAACATCACTCATTATCAGAGAAATGCAAATCAAAACCACAATGAGGTACCATCTCACGCCAGTGAGAATGGCTGCTATCCAAAAGTCTACAAGCAATAAATGCTGGAGAGGGTGTGGAGAAAAGGGAACTCTCTTACACTGTTGGTGGGAATGCAAACTAGTACAGCCACTATGGAGAACAGTGTGGAGATTCCTTAAAAAACTGGAAATAGAACTGCCTTATAACCCAGCAATCCCACTGCTGGGCATACACACCGAGGAAACCAGAATTGAAAGAGACACTTGTACCCCAATGTCCATCGCAGCACTGTTTATAATAGCCAGGACATGGAAGCAACCTAGATGTCCATCAGCAGATGAATGGATAAGAAAGCTGTGGTACATATACACAATGGAATATTACTCAGCCATTAAAAAAATACATTTGAATCAGTTCTAATGAGGTGGATGAAACTGGAGCGGATTATACAGAGTGAAGTAAGCCAGAAAGAAAAACACCAATACAGTATGCTATGCATATATATGGAATTTTGAAAGATGGTAATGATAAGCCTGTGTGTGAGACAGCAAATGAGACACAGATATATAGAACAGTCTTTTGGACTCTGTGGGAGAGGGTGAGGGTGGGATGATTTGGGAGAATGGCATTGACACATGTAAATTATCACATGTGAAATGAAGTCCAAGTTCAAGTTCTATGCATGATATAGGGTGCTCAGGGCTGTTGCACTGGGATGACCCAGAGGGATGGGATGAGGAGGGAGGTGGGAGCGGGGTTCAGGATTGGGAACACGTGTACACCTGTGGCAGATTCATGTCAATGTATGGCAAAACCAATACAATATAGTAAAGTAAAATAAATAAATAAAACTGGGAAAAAATAGATATAAAGTAAGAAATTAAACACATCATGAGGGAATGCCGCCAATGTTACTGAACCCAACCTTTTCTTTCAATAATATACAGTTTGTCTCCCACCCGCAAACTTTCCTGAGAATTCACGTTTTATAGGCCTGGCTTTGGGGGCATAAGTAAAAGTATATATAGACACACACAGAGGCATATGGGTTCAGAGGAGGGGTGTGTGTTTGTGTGTGTCTGTGCTACTGGGTTCAGGTAAGGGGGCAAGAACAAAGAAATGGACTGACTCCACAAAGGAAAGAAGACATCCATTTGGTTCCTCCTGTGTACCCAATGCCTCCTATGATGTCTGGCACAAAGAGCACTAAGTAGGTGCTCAGCAAATCTTCATTAAGGAATGCCTACAGGTTTATATCTACCTGTGTGCCTGAATCTATTAAATTAGCCTCCCTCTTTCAGTAGGTCTATTTGTCATTCATGGTTTTTGTCACTGCATAAGTTAGGAAGAACAGGAGATCTGTGTTTTATCTATTTTCAAAAGATCCTTGTTTTACTTTTCTCGTAAGGAGACTGAAATAGCCATATTGCTCTGACTAGGGTTTCAAATCAGGCAACACCCACAGACAGCCAAAAGTTTTTTTTTAATTAATTCTCTCATAATTAGGAGTTCTTAGAACACTGAAAAAGCAGTATGAAATCTAGCAAAGATGAAGAATATTCTTAGCACAGTGCAGAGGCTCTGAACTTTAAAAATGCATAAATATGAGTGACAGTTAAGCATGGTGTAGTCTATTTGAGAGTCATCCACGTATAAATAATCAGAATACATTGTTGGAAACATTTACTAAAAGGTCTATTCAGTATGACCCTTCTAAACGTGACCCCTTGAGTAGCAGCAGCAGAAAAAATAACAATAGCAGTGACAATTTATCAAATACATATACTCCATATCAGGTGCATCTGCTAGGTATTTTTCATACTTTATTTGATTTAAATTGTAGAGCAATCCTATGAAGTGGGTTTATTTTTCTCACTTTATACATGAAGACATTTAGTCTTAGAGAAATTATATACCCTACCAAGGTCCTATAACTTGTCACTGGTGGTTTCCAAGTCAATCATATGTTGAGGCAACAAATATAGATAGATTGAAAGAAATAGATATAAATATAGACAGATAAAGAGATATAGATATTCTGTACCTGCCAAGTTCCAGACTTAGTTTATAGTAGTGGGCAAAAGAGAAATGATCTTCACCATCTTGGATCTTGCAGATTTAAGCTGAGGTATTTCTGACTTCAAAACCCCTCAGTTTATATTATTCTACCCTGAAAGTGCTACTTTTAGGGGAAAGCCATGTATTTAAATAAGCTAGGTGTGCATGCTAAGCTGCTTCAGTCATGTCTTACTCTTTGTGACCCCATGGACTGTAGCCCGCCAGGCTCCCCTGTCCATGAGATTCTCTAGGCAAGAATACTGAAGTGGGTTGCCATGCCCTTCTCCAGAGAAGCTCCCCGACCCAGAGATTGAACCCACATCTCCTGCCTTGGCAGGGAGATTCTTTACCACCAGCGCTACCTGGCAGGCCCTTATATAAGCTAGGCAGGTAGTTTACAAAAGTTTCTCTTTTCATTGGAAAACAGAACATTTGAGACCAACAAATAGAAAAAAATCTCACTTTCAATTGACTGACACCAGCCCTTGCTTTCTTTGGTCTTGTCTCCTGTCTGCCACATTTTTTCTGCATCAGGGTTCATCTCTGGACATAATGCATTAGATTACAGAAAAGCAGTCAGGTAGCAAATTGCTTTCAAAGAAAAGACACTGGAGAGAAAGTTATATTCTGAAATCTCAACTTAGAGTGACTTACTATGCAGCAGAGAGAGAGAAAGGGGTGGGGGGAAAATGTAAACAGAACAGAACAGAAGTTAGTCTGCAATGGGAAGGTCTTCCAGCAGCGTGGGAGAAGTATTTGCCATGGCAACACTTGCATCATCCTGCAGTGGTGGCAGGAATGCCTCAAGGGGAAAAGAGGACACCTCTTAAAATCCTGTCTCTCCCTTTTACTAAAGCTGGAAATCTCATCAAAGAAAACTGGATGCAGTAGAGAGGAAACTCCTTTCCCTTGAACTTGAGAGTTGATTTTAGAACAGACTAAATGTTCTAATGGACTCTGCTTTTTCATCGTCATCTGCCGTTGTTCTAGGTCAAGTTACCTAACACCATATGCTTGTTAACACCTTTGTCTAGTGAACAGTTTGCTTAGATCCAGATAATTTATTCAAATCAGTATTTTTTTGAGAATAAAAATTGTGCATGGGTGCTCAGTCGTGTCCAACTTTTGCGACCCCCCTGGACTGTAGCTCACCAGACTCCTCTGTCCATGGAATTTTCCAGGCAAGAATACTGGAATGGGTTGCTGTTTCCTACTCCAGGGGATCTTCCTGACCCAGGGATCTAACCCACATCTCTTGTGTCTCCTGCTTGGAGGCAAATTCTTTACACTGTGCCACCTGGAAAGCCCCTAGGATGAAAACAGGTGCTATTCAGTACACTGGGGCAAGGAGGACAAAACCATGCTAACCCTGGTAAGTTGGAACAAGTGGTCATATTACATAAAACTAATCCCCACTTTCTGCAAATATTTGTGAAAATAAAGGTGGCCCAGATGAGACTGGTGCGTTTAGGATGGTATGGCCATAAACAAGGCTGGCCAAATGAGAATAAGCAGAAGCTATTTATTTAGAGCTTTCTGTATAGTAAAAGAATAAGTCACTATCATTTGGGTTTATTTAGCAGAAACTCCAAAGGATTTTTTGATATTAGGAAAAAGTATGAGTTCAGATCTGCTCCAATTGTAGATTGTTGGCATGGGGAAGCTAGAGATGTAGGCTATTCTACGTGATTACAGTGAATCTTAGGCTTTTACTGGTCCAAGTTGGAACCAGGGGCAAAATTCAGGGAAGCTTTTGGTCATTAACAAAGTCCTGGCTATTTTGGGCCAGTTGATGCAGAGGTTGTGTGTGAAAGATCTGTTGCCATATTTGGTCTGGCCATTGTCCGGTTGTATATCCAGTCTCATACTGAATTGCTTACTTATTTTCATATCTTTGAAGAGTTTTAAGGACACTTTATCAAAATTGTCTAAGATCACTTCTAATGTAATTTTGTGTTTTTAATAATTATTCATTAAATTTGCATCACTTGTAGATAACTGTATTATTTTATATCTTATGAGTCATTCTAACTTATCTCCCTTAGAACACTTAAGGGAAATTTTAGCCCGTTTTTCTACAAACCTTTCATGCAACAATAATCTTGAATATGTTTAATTTTATTTGGGGGGTTACTTTTAGAGATGTAAAAATGCACATATACAAAGGGCTTGACTTTAGTTAAACTGCTCATTAGCCAGATTTTCTTCCAGAAAATGAAATACTGCCCCTAATAATCTTGTTACTCTTATTTCTACTTAGTCTACTCAGACTTAAACACCCCTGGCCCAAATTAGAAAGGATGGTTGGTGGTTTTGAGAATGAGGTAACAGCTGTAGATGTGACCATCTTTGAACTCTCGCATGTGCATTTTGCCAGAGGAAGAAAACTTAACACATTTATGAACTTTAATTCTGATCGTATGCTAGTTTGAGTCTAATTAATTAGTAGTTTAAGTAAATCTTTATGTCTTTACAAGATGAAATGTTGTCCATAGGGGTCTGTTAGCTGAATTTGTATCTTTGGTGTGAAGTGTAACATTTTCAAAGTCTAAACAGTTTAATTTATTAGTGGCAGCTAGTGACCAATAATCAAGGAAAAACTCTTGATTTTGTGAGCCGTATTTGGTACTGGAGTGCAATAAAATGGTAATTTTTGACTTTAATTATTTTCTGTGCTGTAGTTCTTAGTGTTCTATATCAATAAAATCTGTCTATATTATTTATCAAGAATAATAAATAATGGTAAATATTTGACTGATCTTTGTTGGCTGCCTAGGAACCTTGTATTAGATACTGCAGAGACGATAGCAAAATAAGGCAATATCACTGTTTATAAGAAGATTATGAGTTTTTGAGTTAGATAAGCTTTTGATCTATAGTTTTGTATAGGGTACTTAATTTTTCTGAGCCTCCGTAACTGTTGGTGTAAAATAGTGATGATGCTTCATATAGTTATGAGGAGGAACATAGGCTATTTGGTGCCACCTTTTCTTGGAACTGAGCACAGATTTGACACTCTGGAGACTAGATTATAGCTCTTTTATGACTTTGAGCAACTAATTTCCTTTGTCAAGGCAGTTTTCTCATCTATAAAATGAAGGGATTCTATCAAGTACTTTCCAAGGCCCCTGCTACCTCTCAGTTTTTCAGTTTCTAAGAACACAAGACACTAAAGAGACTGATCTATTATCAGTCTTTCACTATATTTTGAAACTAGTCTTATATTTCTAGTATACCATAATAATATTGATTTTTTTTTAGTATTCTAGCCTCACTTTTGTTTTCTGTTGCTGTTTTGTCTCTATTGTTCTACCAAGTAAATGTCAAGTCTCTTCACTAATTAAACAAAATTCCTGTATCTAGCCTATTCTAGTGAAACCAATCTGCCTACCGATCTAAACTAAATTCCATGACCTGGTAATTCCATTTCTCTCTCACACTTGCTCCCATGGACTTCTACCAATTTATAGTCTAATCTATAATGTCTAGAAGTGCTGCAATTTATAAAAATACTTAATCCTCTTAAAAATCTTTATAGTCAGAATTACTATCACTATTTTACACATTTTAAAATGAGGCCAAGTTAAAGATAAAGGGAACTGTTCAGGGACATATCTAATTAATGGAAGTAATGCCAGGAACTCTTATATAGGGTTCTAAGCCGAACAGTCCTTATACAAAAGCTTTATTGATCCACTTGTTTTCTTCTTTAGTAATTATTGGGAGTGTCTAGCTAGGTGACAAGGCTACTGTGTTGAACATGGTTCCTGACTTCATAGAAATTAAAACCTGGCAAGGAAAGCAAACTTTAACTGAGTAAAGAGCTAGTTCTAAATTATTATAAGCCTGCAAAAGTAAAGAAAATGGGGTAAGCATATATAGCAAGTGGATAAAAGTTAGGAAAAGGTTGCTCTGACTATAGGCTATCTAAGCTGAGAGAATAGGTAAATATGTTTTTGTTTTAGCTAGACATCGGTTCATGTAAATATAAGTAGAATGGAAAGCCTTCCACACCAGGATTTTTCAGTCTCAGCACTGTGGGGGGTTTAGCAGCATTGCTTACATCTACCTATTAGATAGCAATAATGCCCCCCCCCCCATTATAATAACCAAATGGGGTAGAGGCAAAAATCATCCCTGGTTGAGATTTGTTATTCTAAACATATGGAAAAGGAGCTATGAGAGAGGTATGCCATTTTCTAGGAACTGAAATGAGTTGGAACATTGTGACTGGAACATGGAGTATGAAGCGAAAACTGGTTCTAAATCAGATAATGTTCATACCATACAGGACCATGAAGTTAATTATTTGGAACTGTATTTAAACAGCACAGGGAAGCCAGCAAAGCTTGTGTAAAATAGAGAGTGGTGTGATTCAGATTTATGTTTAGAAAAAGTTCACTTCCAGGGTTCTGCACCAAAAATGGATTAGAGAGGCTAAGTATATATGTGAGGGAAGCATTTAAGAGGCTCCTGAAGTAACCTGTATAAGAATTTAGATTATTACTATGGAGATGAAGAAAGCAATATAGGTTCTAGAAGTATTTAAGAGAATTAGTAGTATTTGAAAATTGGTTGGCTGTTGAAAGGATAGAAAGGAGATTGTCAGGGATGACTGCTGAATTTCTGAGTTATGAAACTGGGTGGATGAAAGTCCCAGAAAAAGTAAAAGAGGATGGAATTCTAAGCAGAAATTCAAAGTTTAGTTGTGACCGTAGTGAGTTCAAAATATCAGTAACATTCAACTACTCAACAATCAGCTGGATAAGTAGACCTGGAGCTCAGAGAAGAGAAGTGCATTAGAAAAATATTTGAAGCCATTGTTATAGGAGTGGTAATAAATGCCGTGGAGATGAAAAAGAAAACCTAGAAAAATCAGGAGGACCTAGATCTGAATCAGGCATATAAAAGTATGATACGAAAGGGAAGAGCCAGTAAAGAGACTGAAAATTTGAAGTGAGAAGACAAAGGGCGGACATAAGCCAAGAGGTCAGGGTGTTTCAAGAGGGGAGAGAGCTCAGCTGTTGGGAATCGGGCAAGAAGTCTGGTAGGGTGAGTTAGAGAAGTGATATTGGATGAGTGCTCTATTGGTTATGGTGTCTGTTTTCATGGAGTGGTGAGAGTGTAAGCCCACATATTAGAGAGTCAGAGCTGCTGCTGTGGAAAACAAGGAAATGGACAGAAAGTGAGGTGCTGGCTTTCCTAAATAGGTTGTTGGCAAAGGAGTGAGACAAGACAGTAGGTTGATATACAGTTATGAATAGCGGAAGAAGTTTTTCTTTTAATTTGTTAAATATGTGAGATGCTTAAATGTATTTAAATTTTCATGAGAAAGCAGAAGGGTGTAGAACTTAACAGAGAAGAATATTTGCTGGTGCTTCTGAACGAGGGGGAGGGTTAGGATACAGCTTGCACTTGGAGGCAGTGACCTCATGTCAAGGAAGTCACATTCCCTTTGTAACAGGAGGGAAAAAGAGTTTGAGGGTAGCCATCAACTTATAGGATACTATAAAGAGAACCAACATACACATTATAAGAATAGCAGGCAAAGAGAAAGAAAGTGACAGAAAACTTATTTAAAGAACTAATGGCTGAAGACTTCCCAATCTGGGGAACAATAGGGCATTCGATAGATATATGAAGTTCAAAAGTCTCCAAAAGGTTCAACTGAAAGAAATCTTTCCCAAAACACATATAATCCAACTGTCAAAAATTAAAGACAGAAAAATGTTTGAAAGCAGCACAAGTTAAGAGGCTCAGCTAATAAAAGGGACTCAGCTAATAAAAGCTCCATAAACTTAGAAGATTTTTCAGCCGACACTTTTCATGCTAGGAGAGGATGGGATGATAAAATCAATGTACTGACAGAAAAAATGGCCAGCCAAGAATATTTCAGCCAGCAAAGCTATTCTTCAGATACTTTCTCAGACAAAAAAAAAGTTGAGGGTGTTCATCACCATTAGACTTGCCTTACAAAAAATGCTAAAGGATTATTTAATCTGAAATGAAAAGATGTTAATTAGTGATATTAAAATATATGAAAGTAAATTCACTAGTAAAAGGCAGATACAGTCTAGATCAAAAGATTCTAATGCTGTCATAGGGATGTATAAATCACTTTTAGCTCAAGAATAAAAGTTAAAAGATAAAGTTTTGAAATATCTATAGCTACAATAATTTGTAAATGGATACCCAATATAAAAATATGTAAATTGCAATATTAAAAAACATAAAATGTGTGAGGAGATAAATGGTAAAGTTTTTGTATTAAGTAAAAAATAAATTGCTATCAGCTTAAAATAGCCTATTATAGGAATTCCATGGTAGTCCACTGGTTAGAACTCAGCATTTTCACTGTTGGAGCCCAGGTTCATTTCTTTATTGAGGACCTAAGATCCTGCAAGCCACACAGCACAGGAAACAAAAAATAGCCTGATAACCAAAATAAAAAATCTATACTAGATACACAAAAGAGAAAGAGAAAGGAACCATACCACTTTATCAAATCACAAAGGAAGACAGCAAGAAAGGAATAAAAGAATTGCAGAACAACCAAAAACAATTAACAAAATGGCAATAGTAAGGCCTTATCTATCAGCAATTAATTTAAGGATAAATGATTACTTTAAGGATAAGGATACATGAATTAAATTTTTGACCAAAAGACATAAGATGATTGAATAGACAAACAGAAAAGAGACCCAACCTACTGCCTACAAGAGACTCATATTAGTTTTATTCACATAGGCTCAAAGTGAAGATATGGATAAAACTATTCCATGGAAATTGAAACACAGAACAGCAAGAATAACTCGACTATATCACACAAGATAGACTTTAAGTCAAAAACTATAATAAAAGACAAACATCATTTTATAATGATAAGGGGATGAATTCATCAAGAGGAAATTATAACTGTCAATATATATGCACCTAACATTGGGCCATGTAAATATATAAAGTAATATTAAAGTAAATGTTAAGGTCTAAAGGGGGAAATAGAAATAAAGTACAACCTACTGTGACTGAATCATAAAGAAATAGAAAATCTGAACAAACTAATAACAAGTCAAGGAAATTGAAACAGTAATCAGAAATCTCCCAACGGATAAAGTTCAGTAGTAACAGCATCACTGGTGAATAATATTTAATGTTTAAAGAAAAATTATTAGCAATTCATCTCAACTCTTCCAAAAATTGAAGAAGACTCCAAACTGATTTTACAAGGCCAGTATTACCCTGACATCAAAGCCAGACAAGAACACTATAAGGAAAGAAAATTATAGGCCAATATCCTTAATGAATATAGATGCAAGAATCCTCACAAAATATAGCACATTAAAATGTTATATACCATGATTAAATTGGACTTATCCTCAGGGCACAAGGATGTCTCAGCATACACAAATCAATAAATGTGATTCATCACACTAATAGAATGAAAAGAAAACCTTATGATCATGTTAATGTATATATAAAAAGAAACTGACAAAATTCAATATCTTATCATGACAAAAACTCTCAACTAATTAGAGGGAATGTGACTCAACATAATCAAAGCCATATAGGACAAGCCTACAAGTAACATACTCAATGGTAGAAAGCTGAAAAGCATCTCCTCTAAAATTAGGTATAAGACAAGGTTGCCTACTCTTGCTACTTCTAATCAACATAGTACTGGAAGTCTTAGCCCAAGCAATTGGGTAAGAAAAAGAAAAGATATTCAAATCAGAAAGGAAGTGGTAAAATTTCCTCTCTTTGCAGATAAAATGATCTATATAGAAAAACTTAAAGACCACACCAAAAACTGTTAGGTATAATTAATGAATTCAGTAAAGTTGCAGGATACAAAATCAACACAGAGAAATCAGTAGCATTTTTCTACACTATTAAAAAAAATACCTGAAAAATTTTCAAAATCAATCCTATTTACAGTAGCATCAAACACAATAAAATGCTCAGGGATAAATTTAATCAAGGAGAGACTGATCTCTACACTGAAAACTATAAAACTTAGATGAAAGAAAGAGAATAAGGCAAAAATGAATGGAAAGATATGCCTGCAATTCATGAGACCTTAGTTTGATCCTTGGGTTGGGAAAATACCCTGGAGAAGGAAATGGCAACTCACTCCAGTATTCTTGCCTGGAGAATTCTATGGAGAAAGCAGTTTGGCGGGCTATAGATCATGGGGTTGCAAAGAGGTTGTTGATATTTCTCCTGGCAGTCTTGATTCCAGCTTGTGATTCATCCAGCCCATCATTTCACATGATGTATTCTGCATATAAATCAAATAAGCAGGGTGACAGTAGACAGCCTCGTCATCCTGTTTTTCCAGTTTTGAACCAGTCTATTGTTCCATGTCCAGTTCTAACTTTGCTGCTTCATCAGCATGTAGGTTTCTCAGGGGACAGGTAAGGTGGCCAGGTACTCCCATCGCCTTAAAAGTTTTCCCCAGTTTGTTATAATTCACACAGTTAAAGGCTTTAGCATAGTCAGTGAAGTGGAAGTAGAAGTTTTTCTGAAACTCTCTTGCTTTATCCATGATCCAACGAATGTTGGCAATTTTATTTCTGATTTGTCTGCCTCTTTGCAACCCATCTTGTACATCTGGATGTTCTCAGTTCACATACTGCAGAAACCTAGAAACAGACAAAGAGACCAATGGAACATGATAGAAAGACCAGTAATAAATCCCTCACATATATGCCCAACTAATTTTTAAGAAGAGAGTAAAAACGCAGTAGAGTCTATTCAATAAATGATGTTGGAAAACTATATATCCACATGCAAAAGAATAAGATAAACCCTTATATTACACCATATATAAAAATCAAATCAATATAGATTAAATATTTGAATATAAGCCCTGATATTATGAAACTCCTAGAGGAAAATATCATGGAAAAATTCCTTGACTTTTATCTTGGAGATGATGTTTTGGATATGGCACTAAAAGCACATGCAACAGAAGCAAAAATAAACACATGGGACTGCATCAAGCTAAAGAGCTTTTGCACAACAAAGGAAAAATCAACAAAACAAAAGGCAACCCTTGAAAGCAGAGAAAATATTTGCAAACTACATCTGATAAGAGGCTAGTATCCAAAATACATGGAAAAAACTCATATTACTCAATAAAAAGATAAATAATCCAATTAAAATGAGCAAGGGGCCGAAAACAGACTTTTTTCCAAAGAAGACTTACAAATAGCAAACAGGTATATGAAACAAATGTTCTACTTCACTGATTATTAGGGAAATGCAAATCAAAACCACATTGAAATAACTACCTCATATCTGTTCTGGCAGTTATTATAAAAAAGTCAAAAGATAACCTTTTTTGGTGAGAATGTGGAGAAAAGTGAAGCTTTATACACTGTTGATGAGATCGTGAATTGGTGCAGCTATTGTGGAAAACAGTATGGAGCTTCCTTAAAAGATTAAAAATGCATCTATTGTGTAATCCAGCAATTTCACTTCTGGGTATATATTCAAAAGAAATGAAATCAATAGTTTGAATAGATGTCTGTGCTCCCATGTTCATTGCAGCATTATTCACAATAGCCATAATACAGAAGCAACTGATCAACTATCATTGACGTTGCTTTGCTAAGAAGTTTACCAAGAGTTTTCAACAGTCCAGAATATTATGTCACTAATAGCAATGTTGCTTCAGATGTTTGAGGAACCAATTCAGTATATCCATGTTTGTCTAAATGTGTGGGTGCGAGTACATGAACATTTGACTATACTATTGATGGAGTTTTCCCTGAGCATTTCCATTGAAATATACTGTTTAAATATTTCTATTCTTTTACTTATTTCTTCTTTATATTGCATTATGTAGAATATTTAAAACCTCTGTAAATATAGGTTATATTGCTTATTTTCTATCAAGATAGTAATTGAGACATTAAGATGTTTGTATATAAATGGAGTGTTATTTCTGAAATGATTAAGACTCATTATGCAGGCACTGTGATCTTGAGAAATTTGCTCTGGCCTTTGGAATTGGAAGACCTAGTATTGGAGTTCTACCTCTAGCTTCTGTTCAAATCTAAACAATTTATTTAATCACTGCTATTTTTTCTCACTGGATGCAAGAAGTAATGCCAGTATCTTCAGGGCTTAAGTCAGAATCAAGAATCAAGTGGAATTTATTTCTACTTTCTGAAGTGAAGCAAAAGCATACCCCTAAGCATATACAGTAGCATGTATGTCGAAAGGCTGTCATAGTCATGGGATAAACACTGCACAGCCTTCTTGGCTCATTAAATCTACTGGTCAATAACTAATACAAAATATTACTTTATAATAAATACAATGATACTGTTGAATGTAACATCTATATAGATTTTTAAGATAACTGAGATATTAGAGACATTCTATTTTGTTCGTATACCTCCAAGGATAGTAAATGAATTCTCCTCTGCCTTTATGGACACTTGTGTGGAAAATCCTAAGAAGTTTAAAGTGCTTTGTAATTTGTAAATCAGTTATTATTATCTCAGAAAAACTCCGAGAAAAAAGTCCAATGATACAAAATCAATTCAAAGTTGTAATGAGGTAAGCAGACTTCCTGAGAATCCCCTTTTGGGCCAGTTGGAAGTCCCAGGAAAATCCTAGAAGGTTTACAAACCCCTGCAGTACATTTTCTAGGTAGAGATTAGTCAAGAGAAATATTAACATCTTTTTTTTTTTTTTTTTTTTTTGCTCCTTACCTCTATCATTTGTCTTCTTTACACTAAAATCTACCACTGATAAATTATTATATACCAGGTACTAGACTAAGCAGTTTGGATACCTTATTATTTTGGTCCTTCTAGCATCCCTATAAAGTAGGCTTATTATCTTTACTTTCCAGGGGAATACTCTGGCAGAGAGAGGTTATGTAACTAGCCCAAGGTCACACAGCTAGTAAGTGGCAGAAAGGATCTTAATTGTGAGGGTTTTTTGTTTGTTTTTACTCCAAGGCCTTAGAGCTGTTAGTTTCTAAAGGGGATAGAATTCTAAGTTTTGAGGTGTTGTGGGGACTTCTTACTCAACTGGCATTCATCTTGGAGCCTTGAGCCTCCACTCCAGAATTATCTCACTTGCACCTATAGTCATTTTCTTTTTATTATCTATAGTCTCTCCCCTCTAAGGCTGCTTCCTCTACCTGTACACTGGAGTCTACACCTTCCTATTTTCCTGTGAGCCTTAGGTATCCATTTTCCTCTCTTCCTCTTTTCAGAATAATGGCTCTCAAACCTGAGCTTATATGAAAATCACCTGGAAGGCTCATTGACACAGATTCCTAAGCCATATTCCTCGTTTCTGATTTGATAGATCTGATGTATGATGTGAGAATTTTAAGTGCTAACAAATTCCCAGCATAGACTGATGCTATCCTCAAAACCACACTTTAAGAACCACTGCCCAAGACTCTACAGGGGCTTCCCAGGTAGCTCAGTGGTAAAGAATTCTCCTGCCAATGCAGGAAAATGCGAGAGATGTGGATTTGACCCCTTAGTCAGGAAGATACCTTGGAGAAGAAAATGGCAACCCATTCTAGTATTCTTGCCTGAAAAATGGCATGGACAGTGGAGACTATTGGGCTACAGTCCATAGGGTTGCAAAGGGTAGAACATGCATGCCTAAGGCTCTAGAACAGAGACTGGCAAACCACAGGCTAAGAAATGTTTTTACCTTTTTAAATGATTGAAAATAATCAGAAGAAGAATAATATTTGGGGACATGAGAACATCATATGAAATTTAAGTGAGGTGAAAGTTACTGAGTTGTGTCTGATTCTTTGCGACCCCATGGACATAGTCCATGGAATTCTCCAGGCCAGAATACTGGAGTGGGTAGCCTTTCCCATCTCCAGGGGATCTTCCCAACACAAGGATTGAACCAGGGTCTCTTGCATCACAGGCAGATTCTTTACCAACTGAGCTATGAGGGAAGCCCATATGGAATTTAAACATTAAGGTTAATAAAGTTTTATTGAGACACATTATGTAAGATCTATCACTGTTTTCTTACTACAGTGTCAAAGTTGAATAGTTGTGACCATGCTTATACTGCTCGCAAGCCTAAAATATTTACTCTCTGTCCCTTTACAGAATCGGTATTCTCAGGCTTAGCTGCACACTGTAATCACCTGAGGAGCTTTATAAAATATTGATGCCTTAGTTCCACCCCCAGAGATTCTGATTTAATTGGTTTGGAGTACAACTTAGTGGATTCTTAACATTTAAACATACATATCTATCTTGGCTAAATAAAAAAAAAACAAAAAGCAAGCAAAAGTACCAATTTTACTCTGTCTGAAAGTACTAGATAGTTGACTCCTCTTATTTTGTAGATAAGGAAAATGTTCAGAGATATAATTTTTTCTATATCAATAGACATTGTTGCTATTATTATATTAATAAATTATACCTGTATATTTCTTTAATAGTTTTTTAAAAATTATAAAACTAGGTTATATTCTAAAAAGTATTACATGCTTGTCTTAGTCCATTTGCCCTGCAGTATGCTGTAGACTGGGTGGCTTATGAACAACAAAAAATGTATTTCTCACAATTCTAGAGTCTGTAAGTGCAGTTTGGTGTCTGGTGAGTGTCAGCTTCCTGGCTCGTAGATGGCCTTTTCCCTGTATCCTCATAGATATACTCTGTATCCTGTAGTGGAAGGGACAATGATGTTTTATGGGGTTGCTTTTGTAAAGATACTAATCATATTCATGAAAACCTAATCAACTCTCAGAAGTCTCACCTCCAAATATCAGTATATTGGGGTTTAGGTTTAAACATATGGATTTTGGAAGAATACAAACATTTGGTCTGTAGCAATGTTAATTGCAAACCAAAAAGAGAGAGAGAGAGAGAGATAAACTAAATATATAAAGAGGGCAGTTTCTGAACTCAGTACATAAAGTAATATTTGCCTGCATAAAGTAAAGTTTACTGTTACTGTTAAGTCACTTCAGTTGTGTCCGACTCTGTGCAACCCCATAGATGGCAGCCCACCAGGCTCCCCCATCCCTGGGATTCTCCAGGCAAGAACACAGGAGAGGGTTGCCATTTCCTTCTCCAATGCATGAAGGTGAAAAGTGAAAGTGAAGTCGCTCAGTCATGTCCAACTCTTAGCGACCCCATGGACTGCAGCCCACCAGGCTCCTCCATCTATGGGATTTTCCAGGCAAGAGTACTGGAGTGGGGTGCCATTGCCTTCTCCGAAAGTAAAGTTTGCCTCATGTCAAATTTACTTCATAGTCATTTTAAGAACCAAATAAAGTAGTTGGCCATGCTTTAAGACAAATATATTACATGCACTAGAAATACATGCATTCCAGGAGGATGTCTGCACCACACGGGGCATTCGGGAACTCAGATCAACTCAGAAATTGGTGGATTCCCATCTCTCACATCATGATTATCCTGTGACCTCTGCTTAATGAATACAAGAATAGACAAATCCCCTTATATGTCCTAATGTTTCCTGTTTTTGTCTTTATTTCCCTCATTTACTGAGAGAGAATATCCATCTCATTGTGGATGACATGTCTGTGGTATACAGAGGGATATAAACTGAAAAAATGAAAGGTAATATCATACTGCTCACGTAAGCCAAGTCTCAATCTCTGATGATCATTGTCAAAATTTTACACACACCCCTACACACCTACCACAACTCTATATGAATATACACACAGATACAGGCTCATAGCACACATTCTCTTTGGCAACCTTATTTGTACATTTAACATTATAACTTAGACATCTTCCAGTATAAAAACATGTACCTTATATTTTCTAATAACTGCATAGCACTCTGTGATAAAGATAAACCTTACAACTAAGTCTCACACTAATGAATGTTTATAATATATATGTGTGTGTGTGTATACACATGTTGGCCATCTATTTACATGTTAGCGTATGTGCTTCCACGCTGCTCTCTCCATTCGTCTCACCCTCTCCTTCTCCCCAGCCCTTGTCCATAAGTCTGTTCTCTATGCCTGCGTCTCCACTGCTGCTCTGTGAATAGGTTCATCAGTACCATTCCTCTAGACTCCATATTTGTGTGTTAATATACAATATTTGTGTTTCTCTTTCTGACTTACTTCATGCTGTATAATAGGCTGTAGGTTCATCCACCTCTTTAGAACTGGCTCAAATGCATTCCTTTTCATGGCTGAGTAGTATTTTATTGTATGTATGTACCACAGCTTCTGTATTCATTCATCTGTCGGTGGACATATAGGTTGCTTCCATCTCTTGGCTGTTGTAAATCACGCTGCAATGAACTTTGGGGTACATGTGTCTTTTGGGTTTTGGTTTCCTCAAGGTATATACCTAGAAGTGGGATTGCTGGGTCATATGGTAGCTTTGTTCCTAGTTTTTAAGGGACTCTCCATACTGTCTTTCATAGTGGCTGTATCAGTTTACATTCCCACCAGCAGTGTAGGAGGCTTCCATTTCCTCCACACCCTCTCCAGCACTTGTTGTTTGTGGATTTTTTTGGTTATGGCCATTCTGTCTGGTGTGAGGTGATAGTAATGTGCTTTTAAAAATATTTGATATATTTCCTCCAAAAAGTTTCCTCAAATTAATGCATTCTCATTAGTACTCAATATATGTTCAATTTAAAAACCTTTCCTAATTGGTATGCTTTTCCCTAAATATGAATGAGGTGGAGAATTTTTAATGTGTCTTGTGGTCTTTTTGTAAATTGCCACTTTATGTTCTTTACCTGTTTTTTTTAATTTACTTTTATATTTTTTCTTAGTGATTTATAAAAATTCATTTTATTTAAAAAATATTACCATTAAATATGTTACAAATATTTTCCCAGTTTGTCATTTATCATTACATATAATTTAGCCAAACAGAAGCTTTATATATTTATATACTCAACATTTGTTTATCTTTTCTTACATGGCTTCAGGATTCTCCAATCAATATGATACAAAATCTAAACCCATACCAAATCTATGTTTTCTTCTAATACATTTATGGTTTTAATTTTTATACTTAAGCCCTCAATCCAGCTAGACTGTTTTGATGATAGGATTCATCTTTTATCTTCTCCATGACACTATGAGTTAAATATTATTCCTATTTTATAAATCTTCATTTCACAAATGGTAAAAGAAAGAATCTGACATGGAAGTAATATTTTACAACTATTTGCTTGTGAGTACTACAGCCTAGATTTACTATATTGTTTCTAAAAATATGTAAGCAGTTATAATTTCCTTTTACAATAGCAAATATTACTCCTGTTGAAGGCTCTGACTACAAATAGGGAATACTTTTAGGTGGAACCTTGTCATTGTAGTTAATGCCTCACTACCTGCATGTCTGAATTGGCAATAATAAGTCAGCTATCTGAGTACACTTAAGAAAGCAAGGCAATAAGTCTACAGGTAGAGCACATGTCTATATGGGATGCTTTGGGATGGATGAGTATTTGTGGAAGTTTTAAGCAGGTCTGTAAGGGTAAGAGCCTTTCTTTGAAATATGTAAATATTACCACTGTATCTCAAGTCCTCATTGATTAACTTGTCAAGAAAACCTACATGTACTTTTTCACTTGTAACTTCATTTTTATTTAACCCTTGCCTGTGAACTGTCTGAGATTTAGAACATTTTCAGCTTTTTTGCTCTGTCTCTCCTAGGCCATCTGAATACCTTAGAATGTATTAAGATAATAATAAAAGACATACAGTTGCTTTTTCCCACTATTCCTAATGAAAAAAAAAATGAACAGTACTTATTCACAGACTGAAAATTTGATTTTTAAAAATCCTCTGAACCCCCAAAGGAGAAAGTCATTTTAAAATTCTCCTATGTTTTCCATGGCCTTGAGTTTCTATGTTTGGATTCATTTATTGGGAATAGCTGCAGGAAATGTGACCTGCTGTGACCTCAGGAGAGGAAAGTGTTATTCAACTCAAATGCTTGGTTCTGTATTTAAAGCCATTAATACAAGTTGTGAAATGATGAGAGCTGGGCATCCTTATCACTTTTTTAGTGTCCTGGAAATCACTGATTGTGTTGCAAGTGCTTAAAATTTGTAATTGCCTAGACTCATATGACAGACGGAACTGGAAATCAAATTAAGTGGATGCCTTCTCTTATGATGCTAAATAATCTCTAGCTTAAGACAAGATTGCCTTTTTCCTTCCTAAAAAAAGGCACAAACAATGACAGCCCAAAATAGCTGTTTAGTCAGAACTGACGACACTTTTCTGAATGCTTGTCATTAAGAGAGAAATAGAAAACCCTGCTTTTCTTTTTCTTTTAATTTCTCTGCCTTAAATACCTTGCTCCCTTCTGAAGCTGCTCAGGAGAAATGCCCAGTGCTCTGACTGCCTCAGCACCGCTGCAGGCTCCAGAGGGGAGGTGGCTTATGCAAAACACATTAAAGAAAAATCCTAAAAGTCACTGCAGCTTTTTCCAGTGAGTTATGCTGATCTTCCCTGTTGCTGTAAGCTGATGGAGAACGTTGTGGCAAAGACAAACCACTCTTTTTCCTCCTACTATTTTTGCTGCAGTGAGAACTGTTCATTTCTGCTTGCATTTAGCCAGATAGCTTTAGAATTCTAGCTGAGCATTAAGGCTTCCGAAGGCTGGAAATAAGAGTTTAGAACCTTAAATTGTACTTTGCCCTTTTGACTCAGTAAAAATTGAGTTAATTTGCAGCATCCGGTGTCTGAGAGGAATGACAACAGACAGGAGAATCTGACGATGCTTTTGAATTAAGTTTTGTTTTTTTTTTACCCCCTTATGGATTCGTGGGGGCAGAAGCTTTTATTTTTCTTTGTCGCTCTCTACCTTCCAGAACCAGCTGAACATATATTCAGCAGCAGTAGCTACTGAGTCTGTGGTTATGTTTTCCCCTGGAATCTTCTCTCTTCATTCCAATCCCATCTTCTATTATCGATTGTCATCTATCAATAAAGGTTAGTTTGGGAAAACTGGATACATTGTTTTATTAGTGAGCTTCTCAACTTTAGATATCCCTGGAAGATGTAACAGATATTACAGGACAGGGAAGTGAGTAAAGGTGGTACTTTTCAGCTGTGGAACTGCAGATCACCCCATGGGGACCCAGCTTACATTTTAGGGGACTTTAGAAGACAGGGATCCTTTGGTCTCGGTCCTATTCCACACAGGGAAGCAGGATGAGATACGTTTGCAGTGATTGGTAGTATTTGCCAAACAGGGCGCTGCATCAGAAGAGTCTAGAATATAGTGCAGAGCTCATATTAATCCTCCAAAGGGAAAAGGGTTTCCTCTTCGTTCACAGTCTGCTTGATGCAATCCTCTTGTAAAGTATCTTAATAGGATAGCACCAGGGCTCTCCAGAAATATAAGTAACTCATTGGTTAAATTTCAATTCTTCACCTTTCCCCCCCACCACCCTCCTTCCTGGCTGAGCTCATTCCCCCCTCCCGTTTTTTTTTTTTTTTTTTTTTTTAAAACCCAGTGATTTAAAATGCTAGAAGGAAAAGCAACTGAAGTCTTAACTTTCAGATGCTGAATTCTCGGCTAATTGAAATTACTGGGCACAATGCTATATATAGCCAATGAAGAGATTTCGAGCCCTCACTCCGTGCCTTCAAGACATGTCGTTCTGTAGTCAGAGAAAACAGAGATCAATGCATTTTCAAACTGACAGAGGGAACGGATGC
Source organism: Redunca redunca (assembly GCA_006410935.1). Lineage (NCBI taxonomy): Eukaryota > Metazoa > Chordata > Mammalia > Artiodactyla > Bovidae > Redunca > Redunca redunca. The sequence continues at coordinate 87,181 of SJYQ01001464.1, forward strand.
TCCTTAGTAGCACATGCCCAGGATCGTGTGTGTGGGGCTTGCGCTGTGCTGAGAAGCTGAACACCGGTCCATATGCTCCTTATTTACTGCAATGTTCTTTGCATGCTACTGTGCACTCCGGACTAACGTGAAGGTAAGAGGCGCCGAGCCGGCAACTGGGCACAATATAAATGTGAAATCAGCTGCAGAAAATGTCTACCTTGTGTAGCTTCAGGACTTTTCGGATTGCTGGCTGAACAGGCAGATTATTACAGGTGGTTGCAAGGGCTTTGTTTTATTGTGGCCGTGCAGCCTCGCCGGGGGAGCATGTTGGAACGCTGCTGGGAAGTGACCTTCAGGTTTAACTGTTTGCAATTCAGGTTCACGCTCACACTTGGGGGGGTGCGGTGGGGGGAGGAAAAGATGAATATTATTGAAGTAGGCCAGAACCAAGAAATCAGAAGGTAAAAAGCCCTAGAGCATGCTTTTAGATTAGGATTTAAAGTCTTTCTTTTAAAAAGTGCTGTGAGCTGCCTGGTTTCATGCAGCTTAATTGTTTAAGAGCCGGGGATTAAATTCAGTGGCTGTAATGACATTAGGATGTGATCTGTGGGATACCTGACCATTCCGTTCATATAAACAAATTATTATCACTGGAAGTTGCTGATATTAATCATACAAAATCTCAGTGCTGAGTGGGCTGCTGGCTTAGGCTGTGTGGGCACACCGCTGCCCTGACGTTGTCACCCTGCTGACATTCACTTGCTGAAGCTAATGAGCAGCCGAAGTTAAGCTTAAGTTTGGGAGATTTGCCCCTTGTCTGGAAGGACTTTGTTATTACTGGAGAGGGTTTCTGACGCTGTGTTCACTGAGCACTGAGCCAGCCAGACAGGCCAGCTGTGGAATTCCAGTTGCATAATTTAAGTGAATTATATCCTCTGTTAGCATTTTGAACTTGTATGTCTTATTGAAGAAAGGCCAAAAGGAATGTGATTGCCTTTCAGGAAAAAAAAAAAAAAAAATATATATATATATATATATATATATAAAGGCAATGAAGACTTAATACCTAAAATAGAAATCTCAAAAAAGAGTCAGTGTAAAATATTTCCCCTTTTATTTTACTGCAGGAGTATTTGAATGTGTCTGGGTTCTAAAGTTTCATTTTCTGTGTTTACAAGTTTTATTAAAGAACTCCCTGCTGCTCACTCTTTTGTAAGCCTGTTTTCTATTTGAATTTCAAACAGGTAGTATTTGTGTTTTGATGACCAATTCTTTTACAACTACAACCTGGAAACGTTCAGTGGACCATTTTGCAGAGTTCTATAGAATTTACTTTCTACTACTTTTAAGCTTAACTTCAACAGTCAGTTCTTCCCATGCCTATGATGATATGGTGAAAGTCTGAAAAGAAATGTTTAAACAGCTAGAGAGTGTGCCCAAATATCAACTGGATTTCCCCTTCACCGCCTCCTGTTCAAAGTTATTGGTATGGCATGCATTGTTTCCTCAACCCAGTGAACTGTAAATGTTTTCCCTCCTCAACTTTTTTGAAGAAGAAACATGTTCCCAGATATAGCTCCATAAAGAAGTTAAATTAAGAGATGATTGTTTTGATATTTGATGTTGTATTTCAGAGTGCAAGAAAACCTGAGTCCAAAGTTCCTTTAATATGAATTTTGGGAAATCCTTTTTTTTTTTTGCTATTAACTACTGTCAGTGTTCTTGTGGGCTTAGTTTTAATTTTTTCTCATTTAAGTTCATAAGCAAAAGAATGAAAAGAGTTTTACCAAAAATATCTTAATTCAGATAACTTTTGGATGATAAATTCTTAGTAGTTTTGTCAATCTGTACTCCGATATAACATCTTCAATGGAAACTCAGATGACATACGTTCCACATACAACATATTTAACCGTGCTTTAGTAGTTTATCTTCAACTTTAAATATACTTATGCCTGTCAATAATTAGATCTTGTGCTTTCTTATGTACTTTATAATTTTATATTAGAGTTATCTTTTCCTTCTGAGATAGCAAGTTTTGCAGAAGAGTTTGCAATTCATTTGGGTTCGGTATTTTACCAAGCTGGTGCAGTAAAGTCTTCCAAGATATTTTTATTTTTAATTTTTATTTTATATTACATTTTAAAAGTATTTGCTTCTATTTCCATTGTGTCCAGAATAAGTTATTTTCTTGGTTATGATAAACTTTCTTTTATAGTGTGTCACTTCTCATGTTGCCATGATTTGACATGATTGGTGTTACAGTGACCCAAAACTTTCAGGTGGTTAAAATTCAAAGAATAGCAAAAGCTCTTGCTTATGCTTTTCTGCACAGAAAAAGCCCCTGATGTCACAATCTTTTATTCTAGAATGATAGTTTCATTATTTGGACATTTATGACATAGTACAATAAACACAATTTTTTGAGATAGTATGTTTTTAATGTTACAATCAAGATGTTAAAATCAAGGATTAATACACATACATAGAGATATCAGAATGTGACTCATGTTTCACCATTTATTCATTTATCTACCCAAAATTTTGAAGAACAATTTTGATTTATGCATTATGACTTCCCAGACTGTGATCTTAGTCTGGGAAACTAAGATCAATGAAAACAGTCTTTGCTCTCAAGAAGTTTCCAGTCTTGGAAAGGACACAGGCGTGGAAGCAAATAAGTGGTTTGAAATATTACAGGACCAGAAATGGACAACTATGCAGGGCACTGTAGTGACAAAACAAAATAGAACACTGGCCAGTTTTGTGTGGAGTTGTCAAGAAAGTTTTCACTGTGATTGAAGTCACCTAAGAGTTGAATCTTGATAGCTAATGGAGTTTTGCTAAGGAGCCCCCAGTGAGGAAGGCATGCCTGGTAGAGAGAATGACAAAAGCATGGAATCCTTTGGAGAGTCGCAAATAGTTGGAATGGATAGAGTATGAGGTCTTACAAGGCTGAACACCAACTACTAGGGGAAAACTAATAAATAGGAGCCAAAGCCAGTGTTTGGAGAAGGCAATGGTACCCCACTCCAGTACTCTTGCCTGGAAAATCCCATGGATGGAGGAGCCTGGTAGGCTGCAGTCCATGGGGTCGCTAAGAGTCAGACACGACTGAGCGATTTCACTTTCACTTTTCACTTTCATGCATTGGAGAAGGAAATGGCAACCCACTCCAGTATTTTTGCCTGGAGAATCCCAGGGATGGGGGAGCCTGGTGGGCTGCCGTCTATGGGGTCGCGCAGAGTTGGACACGACTGAAGTGACTTAGCAGCAGCAGCAGCAAAGCCAGTGTTGTGAGAATTGGCTGAACAATCACCTCAATCTAACTCCTTAGAAATTGTGTTAATTTGCCACCTATTTCTAGAAGGAGAACTTTGTATAGGAGGAAAGGAAATGAAAACTTCTAGACAGAGAGCATTATTTATATTCTGTGTTTTCTTGTTAGTGTAAAGATATTGAGTTTGATAAACATTCATATCATGTTGGCTTGGGTTTATCTTTTAACTTTTTTTTAAAGAAGAATATGATTAGAGCAGTTTAATCTGTCTCCTCACACAAAAAGAACAATATGATAATTACATTAATTTTTCTTCCATCTCAAATTGCTGATGTTGTACAAAAGCTACCTCTTTGATAAGAAAACATATAGGAAGTTNGTTTGTTGCACCAGATGTCCTTCTTATCTAGAAAAAGGGATCTAGTTTTAGAAAGTAATGATACTGATGATAATAACTTATATCTGCATGATACCTTTTATTTTCTAAATAATTTTATGTTCATCATCTCATTATTTCACTCCTTTCATTTTGCTACTATAAACATACTTACATACACTTGTAGATCTATGATATCTGAAATATGAATGGTGGGTATTAGACCCATTTCACAGATAAGAAAACTAAGGTAAAGAAAGGAAATGACCAGTTTCTATGTTCCACATGTGGCAGCAGTAGACCTAATATATGGCTTAGGCCTCCTGACCCTTCATTTACTGTTTATTCTAGTAAATCCTGCTGCCAGAATTCAAGAATTCTGCTCTTTTCATTTTGAAATTCCTTGAGGGTAAATATAACAGCTCTTTAGGAAAAGAGCATAGCAGAATGATTTTAAAGTGTGGGTTTTGGGGATTCCAAGAGAACTGTTTAGTTCTATCTTCCCCCATTTATTTCCAGAAATTTTGTGTATAAGAAGTTATCTTAACCTACCTGAAGTTCAGTTATTTTTATCTGTAAAATAAGGATAATGATAGTTCTTAGGGATTATAAGAATTAAATGAAATAAGACATGTAAACAGTCTAAAAATGTTCTTAGAATGTATTAAGTGCTCAGTTAATTTAATTCATGATTGATAAAATTGAGACCACCAAATAGGAGCAAGACTTCAGAGTTGCCTTTAATAGCAATCATGTTAAGAAATTTGAGGAATTGAACCCAATGAAAAGATATCTATAGTGGAAGAGAAACCTATTTACATATAATATCCCTTCTCCCATCATTACCATAACCATCACAAATTCTTTGAGACCCCAAGGACTGTAGCCTTGGGATTTCCCAGGCAAGAATACTGGAATGAGTAGCCATTTCCTTCTCCAGGGGAATCTTCCTAACCCAGGGACTGAACCCCTGACTCCTGCATTGGTAGGCGGATTCTTTACTGCTGAGCTATCAGTGAAACCCACCAGCACGTATGCTAATGTATAAACCCTATGGAACTGGGAACTGAGAGTTCAGTTTGCTTTGTTCATGTCTATGTCATCAACATCAGGAAAAATGACAAAGGCATAGTAAGTGCTCAGTAAATACTTGTTAAATGATTGTACTAAGTCCCAAATTTCTCTTAATTTACTTACTCAGCTTCTTCCCAGATTTAATTACCTTAATGCTTGTTAAATTCTTTTGAGTAAAAGGAAACTACAGATTTTAAAGTCATATAGGTTTTGGTTTGAGTGCTGAATTTGGGGATCACAAGCCACTTATACTCACTCATGTCCTTTGCATCTGTACTGCTGTGGCTAAGTCACTTCCGTTGTGTCCAACTCTGTGCGACCCCATAGATGGCAGCCCACCAGGCTCCCCCGTCTCTGGGATTCTCCAGGCAAGAATACTGGAGTGGATTGCCATTTCCTTCTCCAGTGTATGAAAGTGAAAATTGAAAGTGAAGTTGCTCAGTCGTGTCCGACTCTTAGCGACCCCATGGACTGCAGCCCACCAGGCAGGCTCCTCCATCCATGGGATCTTCCAGGCAAGAGTACTTGAGTGGAGTGCCATTGCCTTCTCCGTGCATCTGTACAGCCACATTGTAAAGTTAGGTTGGTGGTAATTAATAATTCAAACTAAAACAATTTGTTGGATGCCTAAGCACCCTAGAATTCAGACATTTGTCATGCTCATTTCTACCAGATTTAGTCAGTGAAGTTGCTTTGTTCCAAGCACTCCATGGTTTTCTGCCTCTGAGCATTTGCTAGAATTGTTTCTTGCAATGGGAACCCTTCTCCGCATCGTCATGCTTAAAGAAATTCTATCCTCCCTTTAAAAAATAGTACAGGGTATCTGTCTCCCAAGAAGTTGATGCCGACCGCAGTAATTCCCTTCCATTATTCCCCTTTTGACTTTGTAAGTGAAGTTTCTCCATCATTCATGGCAATGAATCTTATATTGCCTTATCCTGTCACTTGCATTCTTATCCATTGCTAGCTACTTTTTGTTTGTTTGGATATTGTCTCATCCTAAGCAGATTTTAAGCATTTTGAGGACAGGAACTATATATTAATAATATTTTCATTATTCTTAGTTTGTATTTTAGGAATTCAAAAAAAAAACTGATGGAGCGATTAAAAGTTTAACTTGTAGAAACTGTCTGCTTATATGCGGATGACACCTACTCTTTGCTAGATTCTATGATAGCCCCGCATATTGATGCTTTTAATAAACATTATTTGTTATAGGCAAGGCTTAGAATCATGAATCAGAGTGTATAGACAATTTATAGAATAGCTCTCCAAATCAGAGGTGGTCTTTTATCAGGGTTCCAGTTGAATAACCATCTCTTTTAGGAGGCCAATTATGTATTAGTCTCTCACTGGGCCCCTGTATTATGGCCTCCAAATGGTTCTGCACCTACTCAGTTATTAAGTTTATAATGCCTAAATCTACTCAAAATAGTGGAGTTATAATTTTTAATGAGGGTCTTTAATTCAAAACAAAATTTATAAAGAAATTAATAAACAGTGAAACAGCAAAATGAACAATGGCAATAATAGCTACCGTTTTTAAGATCTTGGCATGAGCCAGGACTACACCAATAACTTTGCACCTGTTCTCTCAAAATTCTTTCCAGTGGCTGTGAGAAAAGTATTATCATCATTATTTTGTAGATGAGTTAAACTAAAGTTTGGTGGTGGTGGTGGTGGTGGTGGTTTAGTCGCTAAGTTGTGTCCGACTCTTGCGACCCCCATGGATTGCAGCTTGCCAGGCTCCTCTGTCCATGGAATTCTCCAGGCAAAAATACTGGAGTGGGTTGCCATTTCCTTCTCCAGGGGATCTTCCTGACCCAGGGATTGAACCCAGGTCTCCTGCACTGTAGGCAGACTCTTTAATGACTGAGCTACAAGGGAAGCCCCAACTAAAGTTTAGGGAACAAAAATAACTAATCTAATGTTAAACAGATATTAGGTGCTTATGAAGCCTACATTTAAATTAGGTCTATTCCATTCAAACTTTTGAAAATCTTCCTAAATAGATAATAGAGCTGTGTGAAACTGTAATTTATGTGTCATCCATACCCCAAATCTTTTTTTTAGTAAAGTAAGGAATTAAGTAAATAATAAAACTGCATATGTTTTACTTAGTCTGATTTTACTGTTTCTTCTCTTCTTTCTTATAAATGGTGGTTAGAGTAAGAGCATGAGGCTTTTCTCTGTATTCTGCATTCATTCATTCGCCAAATATTAATGAGCATCTGTTATGTGTCAGGTCGGTACCTAGACACAGAGGTATAGAGGGTGAAATAAAATAGACAATAATCCCTATCCTTATAACATTTACATGCTTGTAAGCTAAGCAGACAATTAAAAACACAGTTAAGTAAAATACATGCTACAACTGATAAATGCTAAAAAGTAAAACAAAACATGGAAGGGCCATCAGTCAAAAATGTGACTGTGGAAAGGGGCTGAAGTTAGTTTTAGGTGAAGTGGTTAGTGAGGGTCTGTCTCACTAGCAAGGGGACTTTTGATGAAAGACGTAAAGGGTGTGAAGGGATTAACCATGTAGGAAAAGGTAGCAGAAAGTGCAGAAGCCTTGAGATGACATTTTAAGGAACGTCTAAGAAACCAGTGTGGCTAGCAAGAGAAAGTTCAAGAGAATGTCAGAGTGAGCAGATCATGTCAAGCTTTGTAGGTTCAGCTTCTTTCAGTGAAATGGGAAGCTCGCAGGGTTTTAAGCAGAGGAGTCATAAGGTTGCTCAGGCTACTGTGTTTAAAAGGGACTTAAAGGGGACAAGGGTTGGCAGAGGAAGACCAGTTAGTACTTCTTGTGATAATTCAGGTGAAAGAAGTTAATAGTTTGGATCAAGTTAGTGCCAGTAAGACTGGGGACAGGTTGTCCAGTTCTCTATATAATTTCCCTTTTGGATATTTATCTTCTTTCTCCTGTCCTGCCCTGATACCAAGTTCTCCTCAGCTGTGTGGGGCTGGTTCTCAGCTCCTCTGTATCTGAATAGTATTAACTAGAGAACAGCACTTCGGCATGTGGTTGCCATTGCAGTTTCCCCGTACTCATGTGCTCAGTCATGTCTGACTCTTTGCAACCCCATCAACTCCTCTATCAGCTGCCAGGCTCCTCTATCCATTTCAGTTTTAGTGCTTTTTAATCCTATGAACATTTCGAAGGGTAGATTACGAAGACTTATGTCACATATGTGCCTTTTATTTTTGGCTTAAGATCATCTGATCCTCAGGGTACCCCATCATAGTTCTGAAATAAATCTAGACTGAGCTACTAGAGGGTAGGGATCATGTCTTACATGATTTTGTTGCAAATGATCAATAAATACTTGCTGAATAAATGAATGTTTGCTGCTCAAACAACTGGATGTATTTTACAGAGTGCCTCTTTGGATTAGGTATAATACCAGTAAATAAAAATAGATATACAACAAGGAGAACAAATTTTGCTTTCAACAAATTTATTTTCCAGTGGCAGGTTATTGCCTCTTCTTATAGGGAAGCCTGGCGTGCTGTCATCCATGGGGCTGCAAAGAGTTGGACATGACTGAGGGACAGAACTAATGAGAGTAAATAATAGTGTTTCTCCAAACTCAGAATCTCTGAGAATCTGGAAGTGACCCTAGGTGATTCTTATCATAAGACAAATTTGGGAAGCACTGTCTTATAGCTTATGTTTGGAATTAAAGCAGTGAGTCAGCAAGTTTGTTGAGCAACTGTTATATGTTAATATTTGCCAAAGTAACATATATAACCAAAGTAGTCAATATTTAAAACTTTCTGGACTACAGTCCACAAAGAATATAAATCAAAAATTTCATCTCTGTATAGCGGTGGGATGGAGGCTCAGGAGAGAAGGTGTGTGTGTGTGTATATATATATATACATACATATATATATATATATATATATATGAAATTATGACTGATTTCCTGACTCCTGTTGTATGGCAGAAACCAACATAAAATTGTAAAGCAATTTTCCGTCAATGAAAAATAAATTTAAAAATAAAATAACACAGTTACAAGATTGCAACTCTGTACAAGGTTCACAAAGCACTACTTAACTTTATCAAAAGCTATGCATTTTGGTATTTTCTATTCTATTTTTACATTTTAAAGATTTGTTTCTTTCCTATAATTTTGATCAACATTTTTACTAAATGTATTATAATGATAAAAATAGTTGAAATATAATTTATACTGACTACTTTAAAACTGTTTTCTTCATTTACCTTTATTATTAAACATGAAAGAGTACAGAGTAGCTCATAAGTCGCAATTTGAAAAACACTATAATGTGTTCCCTTCTTTGAGGAACACAGAGCCTCAGTTAGGAATATGTAAGTAAAAGGTGATGGATTACAATAGCCAGTCAACCGTAAGCAAAAAATGTGTGGAAGTCCCGCACTAAACACAGGGAAACTGTCCCTGTAACTTGGTTCGCTTACCGATTAGTGTCCTCATTTGGGAATTCATGGTTCAGTACTTATTTCCCTCCCTGGTGGCTCAGATGGTAAAACGTCTGTCTACAATGTGGGAGACCCGGGTTCGATCTCTGGGTCGGGAAGATCTGCTGGAGAAGGAAATGGCAATCCACTCCAGTACTATTGCCTGGAAAATCCCATGGACAGAGAAGCCTGGTGGGCTACAGTCCACGGGGGTGCAAAGAGTCGGACACGACTGAGCGACTTCACTTAGCCCTTGAGATTTTGCCTATCCATCTGGATAGCTTAGCATGCTTCCTAGCAGTAGCTAGTACTCACAGAGTGCTTATGACGGGGTCAAGCACTGTTCAAAATACTTCGAATCATCTAATCTTCCCTGTGACCCTAAGAGAAGTTTGGTTATTAAACCCATTTTACAGGTAAAGGGACCCAGTCCCAGAGGTATAGTTATCCAGGGCCACACAGGCAGGAAGTTATAGCACCAGAATAGATGCCAGACACAGGACACAGTGCTTGGGACAGGCAGTACCTGGAAGGAGACCTGTCTTACTCTTGACCCTTGCTCTGATACTTGGTACTCTGGCTTTTGATTCCCTCTTGCATCTCATTTTCAGTAATTCTGTTGAGCTGTCCTTTGGCTTGTTAGATTTAGCATCTGATACAGAGCCCAGTGTCCACTGATTTGGTTGTACCATAGTTTTTTCTATTAGCCAGAAGAATTCTCATGGGCCTGGTAACCTGTACCCTCCCATGAATTTAGGGGTGCTCATACTGAAGAGACATTAATAACAAACTGAAGTATAGGTGCCCTTTGAAAGAGCCCTGTTTGCTCAACTCTGTACCCGTTATTAGTTCAGTAAATAAGATAATAAAACTCCCCAGGATAAATTGTTGTTTGGAGAACCTAGCTTCCAAGAATTGAGAAGGGAAAGATGAGCAATAAAACAAGGAGACATTTGACCCTGAGAAGGTCTGGTCCTAAATATTTCTCAGAGGTAAACTAGATCTTTTTTTTAGACTCATAAAAGGCTTTGGGACTTTCTAAATAGGCAGAATTTAATTGGAATACACTGAGGAAATACACTTTTAAAAATGAAAGTGAGGTGAATAGCAGGACACAAATATTGAGTCTTATTTTACTTATTATTTAATTTCTAATCGGTGTACTTAGACTTGCATATTCTTTTTAAAAGTATACATGGACTTATTTGTTCATTAAGATCTACCTGAATGTGTTTATTTTCTTAAGGTTGTACCTGGATTCAGAGAGGAAAGTGAGGTCAGGTAGTATGCTGTGAGCCTGGAAGGAGGGGATGAGGTGGATTCCTGACGTAGATTCTTGAATCTTTCTAGAGCCCTGGGCATGTGGGTTGCAAGTTTAGTCAACTGATTTATAATCTGCAGTCTTTCAGACTTTTTAGGAAAAGTGAACTTAGGAATCAGTTATAATTAGTATGCATTGTATCTGAACTTAACAAAAATATATATTTATTTCTTTACGGTTGCAGCTGGATCTCCCTTGCTGCACAAGGGCTTTCTTCAGTTGCGGTGAATGCGGGCACTCCAGCTGTGGGGGTTCTTACTGCAGTGGCTTCTCTTGTTGAGGAGCCCCGGCTCTAGGGCTCACGGGCTTCAGCAGCTGCGGCACGCCAGCTTAGCTTCCCTGAGGCGTGTGGCATCTTCCTGGGCTGGGGATCAAACCCTTGTCCCCTGGATTAGCAGGTAGATTCTTAACCACTAGACCAACACAGGAAGTCCTCAACTGTTTTTAAGATTATGAAAGTAATATATATTCATTATAGAAATTATGTAAATACCAAGAAGGGCAAAAATGTATACTTGCTGATAACCACAAAGCTCATCTATAAAAGTCCTATATTCTTTTCACTTTTTCTTCATGCATGTGTGTAAGTGTATGTTTATGAATGTGATGTCTTATGTGTGGAACATATCTAGGATTAAGGTATATTATTTGTATCCTGTGTTTTCACTCAATACTAGTATCATAAAGACATCCTCATATCATTAATAATTCTCCATAAGCATCTTTTTAAATGGCTGCATAAGAGGGAAACATGTTTTTTTTTTAAAGTAAATAAATAAAGGTAGGTAGGGACTGAAAGCATTGTTTTTCTCAGACCATTACTATTCAGCAGAGGATAGAAAGCTTTCAAGTGCAACCTTGGAATAGCTTTGAAATGAGGTACAGTTTGGAAAAAAATATACGGTGAGTCTGAGTTTCAAAAGGATCATTGCATTGAACTTCAAATGGGGAAAATAAGTGTAGTAAATGCAAATATGTTTCTCCAGCTAGTCCCCTAACACTGTCTCTACACCTACACCCCCAAATAATGCACTCTGAGCTGTTGGTGTGTGTGTGTGCGTGCGTGCATGTGACTACTTTAGAAAGAAGTCAACCAGATCTCCTAGGCATTTAGGGTAGAAACACTGAAATTATTTTTAACTTTCCAGCCCCAATGGATATTTAATCAGCTCACAAATCCTAAAGAGCCTACCTCTGAATGATTTCTTCCACTTCTTGTGTCCTTTTACCTCTTCATTCCTCGTGACATAGAGGAGAAGTGGAAACTGGATGTTTGGTGGAAAACCTAGGTTTGAAATCCATATCCACTTAGAAAAATAGTCTGCTATACTTACTTTTAGGTGAATGATCAGTTTTTCTGATGTTTAATTTCTAATGTCTTAGTTGATATGATAATCATAACATCCATCTAATATCATAAACAAGAATTTAAACAGACAAAGCCTCAGAGATACTCTGGATCTATTCAAAAGATGTTGAAATATTTTGAGAAAGTCAATGAAACTCCAGCTGAAGCAGTGATGAAAGTTTGCTTTAAACTTGTTAGTTGTGAATTTGTGTAGCTAATGATTCCTTTATGATATATTTTGAATCCAGGGGACAAAAGGTAGGACCAAATTCCTTTCTAAAATTTTGGAGTTCATAAGATAGTGATTATAAAAAAATAGTTAGTCTTATCATTGAGGAGATGAGAAAAGTCATCCTCAAAAACTGTAGTGTTAGGCCCAAGTCGTGAAATCTCCCAATGACCACCAGGGAGCCGATATCTGATGGAAAAGCAAGAGAGTTTTTATTACCAAGCTCGAGCTGGGGTTCCCACGGATATCGGACACAGTGGCTAGAGGGAGGAGCCCCGAGCTCTGGGTTACATTGCTTATATAGGGTATTCTCCCACGAAAAATTTGAAAAACAGGAGTTTCCGGGTTGGGAGACCTCTAATTGGTTACCTTCTATGGAAGGGTTAGGTATTGGGTTCTGATTGGTTTTCATTTCCCGGGCTGGCCATGGGTTCTGATTGGTCCGCGGGTGGTGGGGCGGGTTTAAGGGATTTCCGAGAAGCTCTTTCCCGGGAATCTTTACAAAATGGAGTCTTCTTTAACAAAATGGGGTGGCTTAGGTTCTTCAGTAGTTATACGTTGCCTAGCCTAGATCTCTACGTATTTACAACCTCAGTCAACAAAATATGAAACCGTTGAAATTTTTTGGGAAATCAACCAGAGAATTTGCATGATTGCTTCCTTAGTGGGCAGTGGTCTTTAATCTGGAAAAATATTTTGATTAATTATAGATTAATGAGCTCACCCAGATGACTCAGACAGTAAAGAATCTCCCTGCCATGCAAGAGACCCTGGTTGGATCTCTGGGTCAGGAAGATCCCCTGGAGAAGGGAATGGCAGCCCACTCCAGTGCTCTTGCCTGGGGAATCCTCATGGGCAGACAAGTATGGTGGGCTGCAGTCCATGGAGTTGCAAAGAATTGGACGCAACTGAGGGGCTTCCATGGACTTCCCTGGTGGCTCAGACAGTAAAGCGTCTGCCTACAATGCAGGAGACCCAGTTTCAGTCCCTGGGTGGGGAGGATGCCCTGGAGAAGGAAATGGCAACCCAATCCAATATTCTTGCCTGGAAAATCCCATGGACGGAGGAGCCTGGTAGGCTACAGTCCATGGGGTCACAAAGAGTCAGACACAGGCTTCCATAGAATAATGAAGGAAATTAAACCTTTTTATGAATGTTTTGCTATATAATAATTACATATATTTAGTAGCATATGTACTTGTCTTTTTAAAGAGAATTTGCTAAATTGGAGTATTTTACACATCACTTTTAGAATGTCAAGGAACTGATTTTGACTTGAGATTGTAAGATGAAGGATATAGAGTCTCTTACCATTTCTTATTTGCATTGAAACATATAAAGCTTAAAACTTCCCATATTTTATGTTGCATTTACTAGATATAAAGGAATTATTTAAATACTTGGGAAAGTTTGTTTTTCGGACAAAGTACTTTAAAGTAAATTTAATATATTAAATTTATAAATGCAGGTTAAATTGTTCAAGGGGAATTTAATGAAGTCCTTAAAGCTTTTAAAATGGTGATTGTAAAAATCTCACTTGATTTATAAATAGAACAGCACACTTATAAACTGAACTTAAAAAGGTAAGTAGCAGTTGGCTTTCGAGTTTATAACTTGAAAAAATAAACATTAATTTTGTAAACCAAGAGAGCTCCAAATAATCTTTTCTCTGCACACAAGGTGTCTTTAAACATCACTGAACCATTGTGCCTTGTATGGTTCTTACAAAGCATACAGTCCATGGAATTCTGCAGGCCAGACTACAGGAGTGGGCAACCTTTCCCTTCTCCAGGGGATCTTCCCAACCCAGGGATCGAACCCTGGTCTCCTGCATTGCTGGTGGATTCTTTACCAGCTGAGCCACCAGGGAAGCCCAAGAACACTGGAGTGGGTAGCCTATCCTTTCTCCAGCGTATCTTCCTGACCCAGAAATCGAACTGGGGTCTGCTGTATTGCACACGACTTCTTCACCAGCTGAGCTACCAGGGAAGCCCGAACAGAATGTAAAACCACTTTGTAAATTCTAGAACACTATAAAATACTTGTCATTGTTTTTCCCTTCTAATTGTTTAGAAAGACATTTGCCTTTTCTCTCCCTGCATCTGGACCCTGCCAGTTCTTATCTTCTCCCACCTCAAACTTCTTTGTTGCCTTTTTTGTTTATTATTTTATATTACTTTCTACTATTAGTGAAACACTTGCTATACTTTGTATAACATAACACTTTGTATTAAATAGTGTAATGTGTATCCCTGATATTTGAGGTGTTTATTCTTATTTGTTTTCTTTACTAGAATGTGAATTTCAGATCATCTTCAGCTCATTTTTAAAGCGAATATTAATTGAGTCTCCCTTTTGTGCTAAACACTGTATTCTATACAAGGAACAGAGGCATTATTAAGAAATGGTATCTATGTCTGTGTGTTTTAGGTAAAGGATTATTGAATTTAATTTAATTTGACATAAAATCATTCTATCTGAAGAAGATTCTCTAATAAAGCTTTTAGAGTAGCATTTGATTAGTTCTAAAAATTCAGTTATTGCAAATAGCAGATGAGAAAAAAATAAATAAAAATGGAAACTTCACCAGTACCGTGAAATGCACTCACATTTTCCATCAGATCTAAAACAGTGTTTTAAAGTGCAAGTAAATAGGTTAGAAGAAAGTTTTACAAAATGGCTGAAGCAGACTGGGGGTGGGTGGAGATTGCTGAGACCAAACTTGCTCAATAATGAGACTCACTCACTCAGTGCTGTCTGCCCATTCCCATTAAGTAGACTCTGCTGCCACTTCCAGTTCCTTTCCTCCTTGCAGTCCACCAGCCTCAGCAAGGCTGTTTTCTCTTTCCTTGAGTCCAACAGTCAATAACATCAATTTTTGTAGCACTGGGTGATTCTCACCTCTTCTCTCATTATCCCCTCCTTCAGGGCTAAACAAAGCCACGTTCCCTGGAGTGCACCACCGTCTGCAGAGCCTGTAAGACAAAATGGCTAGAGGCAGGGTGTAAAGCTTTGGCTGGGCGAGCGGGATGGTCAGTGCCGTGAAATCCCTCAGGAACACTCTGGGCAGAGTATTTTTGACACAGTTTTAAGTAGGGGATAATGTATCCCCCAGAGAAAAAGAACACATGAATGTCTATCCTCTTTGCTTCATTTCCGCTGAGTAGGCTGGGGTGGAGGGGAGGCCTGAGGTCCTATTTCTGTGTGTATTTCTTATTGAGCTTATGCACATAGACGGATAATACTCCTGGGGAAGAGGCCAACTATTGGGAATGAGTTGAAAGAGGAGCAAAACATAACAGGGTCATTGATGGTCAGTGTGTTGCGGAAGAAAAGAAGGCCTTGACTCAAGGAGTGCTTCCTGTGTCCTAGGAATGTCATTGTCTTTTATCTTAATCCTTATAACAACCCTGTCAAGTATTGCAGCTGCCCTCATTTAACAGACTGTAAAACTGAGATTTAGAGAGGCACATTAATGTGTTCAATTCACACACAAGAAGTTGACAGAGCCAGTCTTTCCCATCTATACCATACTGCTTTGCGGAACCCCAGACTTTTCTTCTTGAGTGTTCATAAAAAAGCTTTGATAATCAGAAAGAGTGAAAATGTAGCTGCTTGGTTTAAGGGCAAAACTGTTGGGATTGGTTTTGATTTAGTAGTCTTAGGAAGAAATGAGAGAGAGGGTTTTGTTGTTTAGCTCTTCTAGAGGTAAAGCAACTGAGAGACATAAACATCAAGAACTGTTTAGGAAAGAATTAGCCCAGGCTTGTGAAGAGGTGCCTAGATGGTCGGAAGAGGAATTTCAGGATGCTGGACTATTCAGACTATAATGCTCTGAAGTTTTAGGTGACCAAGCAGGGTTAGCTCTAGTAACCCTGTCTCTTAAATATCATAGCCCTTGGTTGAATTCCTTCTCCACCTCTTTCCAACTTTGTCAATCTGTGAGTCTTTTAAGTATCATACCCTTATTCTGAATTCTTTCTCTACCTCTTTCTAACTGTGTGAGTCTGAGCTAGTTGTTTAGCCTTGGCCTAAGCCTTAGTTTTCTCATCCATGAAATGAGATGCTAATGTCTATCCTGTAGACATAGATTCCATTGTACAACTTAACATACGCTAATAGTTACAAGCCCTTCAAAGTGTCTTATACGTAAGGGAAATTGAGGCAGTGGTAAATTCCTTCCTTCTCCATTGACGTCCACCCCCAACCCCCAGTGTCATGTGAAAGCAAATTTCCAGTCTTCCTTTTGCTGAGATGTATTGGAAGGACTGATGCTAAAGTTGAAACTTCAATACTTTGGCCACCTCATGTGAAGGGTTGACTCATTGGAAAAGACCCTGATGCTGGGAGGGATTGGGGGCAGGAGGAGAAAGGGATGACAGAGGATGAGATAGCTGGGCGGCATCACTGACTCGATGGACATGAGTTTGAGTAAACTCCGGTAGTTGGTGATGGACAGGGAGGCCTGACGTGCTGCAATTCATGGGGTCGCAAGAGTCAGACATGACTGAGTGACTGAACTGAAGTAGAGGAAAATGCTACTACTCTCAGGGGACACTCCTTAGGAAACAAAGCCCTGAGAGTTGACATAAAATTCAACAATAACAATTAATTTCAAAACTAATTTCATGTGGTAGAGGAATGTGGGTGTCCCTGGAGCTGTCTAGTGGTTTCTGATGATGCACCCTACAGCTGTGCTATCCAGGAAAATGTCTACCATTCAGTCACATTGGCTGCTGAGCCCTTGGAGTGTGACTAGTTTGAATTGAGATGCATTATTAATAAGTCTCAAATATATATTAGCTTTTAAAGACTTTCCAAGGGGAAAAAAAGTAAACTATTTCAAACTTTTTCTTGACTGTATTTTGAAATCATTATATTTTGAACATGTAGGTTTAAATATAATATAGTATTAAAATTATTTATTTTTGCTCTGCTCAGATTACTAGGAATTTTAAAACTACATATGTGGCTCACATTTTGGGCCTCATTGTATTTCTCTTGGGTAGTGCTGACCCAGAGGCTAGGGTGTAATCCTTTCTTTCCAGGGTTAATCAGATCTTTGATCAAGGTATGCTGTGGGGTTTTTACCACCAGTGTGGTTAGCAGTCTCTCTCCCTATCTAGGCTTTGAGATGAATAGATAGGGCGCTTTCTAGCCCTGTATTTCTAGGATCTTAACACAATCGTTGAACATTAGACTTAAAAAGGAACTTGGAGATTCCAAGTTTCAACTCTCAGCTGAGGTCCAAGGAGGTTAAGTGACTTGTACACACATACTATTACTGTCCAGTAATTTCCGCATTGAAATTCACTGCCTCTCAAATGATGACCACTTTCCTCAGTGAACCTGAATATTTATACCATCTTGGGAGAATACACACCTGCCATGGGGGTGCAGGCCTGTCTCACTGGAATGGAAAGCCTTTTCTGCTCTATTCCAGTGTGGTCCCTGTTGAGAATTCTTATTTGACCTTCAAAATCATATACTAGTTTAAGTTCCTGAGTGAATTCTTCTTTGCCCCAGGCAAAATTAGTCACCTTCCACTCTTTCTTGTCTACACTGCTCAATTTTACCTCCAAACATACTCTGTGATATTGACTTACTTGCATGTAAACCCGTTAAGGCAAAGTGCTTGTTTTGTGAGACCAGTGTTTGGTGCATGGTAAGCCTGAAGTAAATATATATTGAGTTGAACTGTTTTTCGAACATTGGCACAGATTCTCCTTTACATTCTTGTGTTATTCTGTAGACCAGTCTATGGAAACTGGGGGGAAAAAACCTACAACTAACTCTGTGTGTGTGTGTGTGTGTTTTAATCATCTGTACTTTCCAAATGCTATCATGTGTTGGAAATGTCATTCCTTAACACTTATCTCCATCTCCCAGTTAGTCATATGTTGAATTTTCTTATGAAAGGAATCGTCTCTGTATAAATGAAGTTGGACCTGTCAATCAGGGTGGATTGAGTAGGCCTGAAGAAGCTGTGATTCAGACAATCTCATTTCCATGGTGTATGCTTTAAATGCCACATCTTCAGTCAGCAGTTAGCCTCCTGTGAAAACAAATCTGAGCTTTGCATTCCCTCTGGGTTTAAAAAATGCATATCGAAGCTTGTGCTTGGAAGTGCAAATGGGTAGCCCTACTAGTGATACATTGCTTTTGGTCCTTTGGCTTTCTTGAGGTAAGATTTCGAAATGACTCCATTTCCTCAGAAAATTGATTATAATTTTCCATAAATCTTGTCTGTCGATACCTTCGTTTTAGCATTAAAACTCTATACTAGCTCAAAGAAAGAGGGAATGAGGTTTTTAGCTTGCTGTATCTCGGGTTCAGTTCCTTGCTCTCTCCCTATGCAGGTATGTCAGGATAGGAGACCGTCCAAACACACAGAAGTCAGGCTGGAGCCCTTGCCCCAACTCTTCAGTGTTCTCACTGCTGACTCTTACTTTCCAGGTTGCAGAAACCTGTACTCGATCTAGTCCATCATATTGACACACACTGATAAGAGAAGATTGCTATGGGGTGGGAGGTGGGAGGGGAGTTCAGGATTGGGAACTCATGTACACCTGTGTCTGATTCATGTCAATGTATGGCAAAACCGATACAGTATTGTAAAGCAAAATAAAGTTAAAAAAAAAAAAGTCAACATTCAAAAAACTAAAAATAAATAAATAAATAAACTCATATCATGGAGACTCATTCATACATTTACTTAACTTTTTTTTTTTAACTTTTATTTATTAGACATTCAAGTATGTTTTAGCCACAGAGGCAGGCAACTACAGACACAATGTTTAAATCCCCATTTCAGAGCTGAGATAACTAAAAGTAAAGAGACTAAGTGATCTCTCTCCAGAGTCATTGCTGGTAAATAGTACGTCAAGCGCTTAACACTGGTCTTTTTGATGTTTTTTTTTTTCTTCCTTAAAAAAAAACAAACAAAAAAACTTCTTTCTGTAACACCTTACTTCTGTAGAGTATAGAAAACAATGGCTCACGGTGGTTAAAAATGGGAGGAATCTAGAATCAAACTACCTGGACTTGAATCTAGATTCTACAACTTAATAGTTTTCTGATATTGGGCATGTTACTTACTATCACTGAGCTTCTACCTTCCTTATCAGTAATTATGTTAATCACTTTATGGAATCATATTAAAGATTATATAAATTAATCTCTGTTATGATTTTAGCAGACAACATGGTATTTAGTAAGATCCCAGTAAATATTTGGTATTATCTTCATCTATACATCCTTTTAATAATTATTAATAATTTTTAGCACTGTGAGTTAGCTACTATACTAGGTATTATGTTATTTCTGCTTTTCACAAGAAATCAGAGGGAGCTGGAATTACCCTTTTTAACAGATGAGAAAACTGAAAATTTCAAATGTACAGGTACTTTTCCAAGGTATTATAGTTGGTAAGTGCTAGAACAGATATTGAGGCAGAAGTCTGCCTAAATCCAACCTCTTTCTATTATGCTTTTTTACCCCCTGGAATTTCTCCCCAACCACTCTAAGTAGCTATCTATTCCCAAATAGACACTGTTAAATGTTGGTTTCTCTTGTTAATGTTGTAGTTGGAGCCTCAGTGTATAAGAGGTGTATGAAAAATGATGTGTGGCTCTTTCTGTATGGAGTGATGAACTAAATTTTGACCCCACCACCTCGCACTCTTGGTAGATAAGGCTTCTCTGGTATCTGTCTGCCATCTGCACAAACCTCTGTTTCATCCTCAGCTGAAAAGTGCCATTTCTCTCTGTTTTTTATCAAGGTTCATAGCTCTATCGGTCTAGGTGGAAAGCCTAGCTTCAGTGGCTTGATCTGTCCATGTGTATAATTTGGGAGCTTCAAAACGAGTCTTACTCTTCTGTGACATTGCTTTGCACTATAATCTGCAGTCTGTAACCCTTTTGCAAATCTTGATTTTTCTTCGACCTCTTCTATTGCTGCTCTAACACTGGATGCCTTTTCTTTCTTGCTGGGCCTACCGTAGTATATTCCTAAAGGGGGCTTCCCCACATCTATTTTTGACCTACTCCTATTTCCTATAATGCTACCAGAGATAGATTTTTCAAATGTGAGTTTGATGTCATGGTGCTGCTGTTGCTTAGTCGCTAAATTGTGTCCAACTCTTTTTCGACCCCATGGTCTGTAGCCTGCCAGGTTTCTCTGTCCATGGTATTTCCCAGGCAGAAATACTGGCGTGCATTTCCATTTCCTTCTCCAGGGGATCTTTCTGACCCAGGGATAGAACCCACATCTTCTCCATTGACAGGGGGATTCTCTACTCCTGAGCCACCAGGGAAGCTGGCAATAATGTCATGTGTCTGCTTAAATGCTTAAGACAATCCCCTTTGCTCCAATATGTTTCGCCTGCTCATGTGTAATCTGACTGCAGCCTACCCCTCTAGTGTCACCGTCCACTGTGCCCTCTGAATTTTCCCTATATGAGCTACACCCTCCTCGTGGCCTCAAAACATCCGATTTATTTTCAAGATAGTCTTTTCTCTACAGTGACCCCTACCAACCCTTCATCTGGTTAAGTCCTACTCATCTTTCAGGTCTCATCTCAAATCTTCATCCTTCCTAAAGGTCATCCTTACCCCCATATTCTAGATCTCATTGTTGTGGAGTCGCTCAGTCATGTCTGAATCTTTGTGACCCCACGGACTGCAGCACGCCCGTCTTCCTTGTCCTTCACTATCTCCTGGAGCTTGTTCAAAGTCATGTCCATTGAGTCAGTGATGCCATCCAACCATCTCATCCTTTGCTTCCCCCTTCTCTTTTAGCCTTCCATCTTTCCCAACATCAGTCTTTTCCAATGAGTCAGCTCCTTGCATCAGGTGGCCAAAGTATTGGAGTTTCAGCTTTAGCATCAGTCCTTCCAGTGAATATTCAGGGTTGATTTCCTTTAGAATTGAGTGGTTTGATCTTGTTGTTCAAGGGACTCTCAAGAGTCTTCTCCAGCACCACAATTCAAAAGCATCAGTTCTAGATCTGGCCCAATCTATAAATTCTCATTAATCTGGACCCATCCTTTAGAATACTTATCATACTTTGCTAAAGTCTATGTATATCTTGGATTATTTGATGCCCATCTATTTCCTAACCAGCCTTGCAATTCTTTCATGGTAGAAACCTTGCCAGTTGTGTCTACATTATAGCATCAGCCTTAAACACAGCACACAAAATACAGCCCTATAGAAGTATATATAATAAAAGTGAATGATTAAATGACTTCTGTGCAGTCCCTAAAATGGATAAAGTACACTGATAACATGTTCTTCCAGGATTGGCCCTAAGTCTGGAAAAGAACTCTCATTCCACACTTTATGGGTCTCAGTCCTGGTGAGTAGGGACGGGACCTGATTGCTCTCCCAGGAGTCCAGAAGTCTTCCTGGACTAGATCCACTGCCGGTTCAAAGGGATGATTATTGTGTAAGGCGTGACTGTTTTCTGCTGAATGCTATCTTAAATGCTTTACTTACATGATGATTTCTTCATCTTCATAATTCTAAAAGTTCTAATTTAAGCTCAGTTGTGTTGTCTTTAAAACTCTTGATCTTCCCTTTACATCCATGTGCTGCAAACTTTACTATGATTAAGAATCATCCGGATAGCTTGTTGCAGTACAGTGCCTGAGTTCTACTTCCATGGATCGTGATTCTCTAGGCTTGCTGAGTGACCGGCAATGAGCCGCTGCTATTTCTGGTCTGTGAACCATTCCACGGCGTGGAATGCTAAGTTGCTTCAGTAGTGTTCGACTTTTTGTGACCCTGTGAACCATAGCCCACAAGGTTCTTCTGTCCATGGGATGATTCAGGCAAGGATACTACAGTAGGTTGCCATGTCCCGCTCCAGGGGATCTTCCCAACCCAGAGATTGAACCCACATCTCTTAAGTCTGCTGCATTGACAGTCGGGTTCTTTACTACTAACGCCAGCTGGAAAGCCCTTGCTGTACTCTGCATCAATACTGTAGTTCTCTATGCCTCCAAGAATTTCTTAGTCAAGCTACTTAACTTCTCAATACTTTATTTTCTACTCTGTAAAATGGAGACAGTGATAGTTTATTTGGTATGATAGAGATATTTTAGGGCTTGCGTGTGATAATTTGATATGGAGAGTACATAAAACCTAACATCAATATTCTCTGTTTAATGTTTCATGTCTCAGCTGTAAGGAGTTATGGGCATGATAAATGGCAGAAGGAGGCAAATATTTTTTACAAGCTGTCAGCTTATTTTCTTTAAATTATCATGTCTCCTGTCCCAGATAATATATTTTTGTTTGATAATACATCCATCATCTGCCCTTCTCTGACCTGGAGCACACTAATTGCTACCCCTTGCCTCTGCACATGTGTTACCCTTGTTGTGCGTAAGGGGCAAAAGATACGTCAGATTGCCAGGTGTTTTATCCTGTCACAAGCGTGCTCCCCCACCCCCAGCCCGCTCCATTTGGTATGCGTGCGTGCTCAGTTACATCAGATTCTTGAGGCCACATGAACTGGAGCCCCCCGGGCCCCTCTATCTGTGGGATCTTCCAGGCAAGAATACTGGAGTATATTGCCCTTTCCTTCACCAGGGGGTTTTCCTGACCCAGGGATTGAACACATGTCCCCTGCACTGGCACGTGGATTCTTTACCACTTGAACCACCTGGGAAGCCCTTATTTTGGTACATGTTAATTTTTTAGGGATGCAAAAAATATATTTTAGTGTTAATTCTCCATAAATGTGGAAAATGACTCTATTATTAAAGAAAATAAAGCTCACAAAATATATCCCTGAGGCTATTATTTTAAATGATATTTGACTAGTGAAATATTTGGATATCCTGTCTGACTCCATTGGCCCAATTATTAGTGCTGAATTTGTAAAACTAGAGGTCTTACCCTGGACTAGGCCTTAAATTCTAAATGAGATTTAAGCAAGCCATTTTTATTCTTTGGAGGAGTTAGGGTTTTTTTTTGTTTTTTTTTTCATCATTTGGTTTAATTTACTTATAATTCAGAGAATCATTGTTTCTTGAAATTGTATTCAAAATCAACTGTAGGGACATTTAAGACTTCACTATGTGTAAAGTCCACACTGTGGGAAACTTTATAAGTCTAAGAAACTTATTTGGTGTGAGACACAAAACTAAGCTATATGTCAAGGAATGCATACTTGGATAGAACATAAAGAAATAAAAGAAAGGACATGAAAGAGTCAGGGTATGATTACATTCAAGGGAAAGGAGGGATTTTAACTGACCTGAGGTACAGCAAGTCTTACCATCTGGAGACTTCTGTGGTGACTGGCAAAGTTCTATTTCTTGACCTGAGAGGAGGTTACAGGGGGTTTGCCTTCTATAATTCATCACATTCTACATTTTCTGTGGTTTTCTGGATCTCGGCTTTATTTTACAATGAACAAATGCTTTAAAACACAGGAAAAAATATCAGCTCTATTACCAGTAGTTTTGCATTTCAAATGAAAAGATCACAGAGGATATTGTGCTAGGAGATAGCTTCTGCTATGCCTTTCAGCGTCATCGAGAGGAAGCACTAAATGCTCTGTCTGGACGATGTGTGTGTTAAAGAACTGCATATGCTAAGTCACTTCAATAACTGCATATGGACACTTCTTTCACTTTGGAGTAGATGTTCACCATTGATGGAGAGACAGCAGTAGTGGAAAAGAAGATTGTGTACACAAATTCATGGAGCTGTTAGAAAAAGTTACACATTTTTTCTTTTTATTCTCTTTTCCCTTTCTTCCTCCTCCCTTCCCTTCCTGTCCCTTCTCCTCTCCTCTCCTATTCTGTTTTCTTTCTTCTTTCAAGTTTTTTTGAGGTATAATTGACATACAATGTGGTAGAAGTTTAAGATATATAGCAAAATGATTGGATGTACATATATCATGAATGATAAATACAGTAATTTTGGTGATCATCTGTAATCTCATGTACATACAAAATTAAGGAAATAGGAAACAGTCTCTAGTGATGATAAATCTTAGGATTTACTCTCTTAACAACTTTCATATATAACATATACTAAGTGTTAGTTATATTGATCATGTTGTACATTACATCCCTGTGGGCTTTCCAGGTGGCTCAGTGGGAAAGAATTCACCTGCTGATACAGGAGATGTGGGCTTGACCCCTGGATCAGGAAGATCCTCTGGAGAAGGGCATGACAACCCACTCTAGTATTCTTGCCTGGGGAATCCCATGGACAGAGGAGTCTGATGGCCTACAGGCCATGGGGTTGTAAAGAGTCAGACACGAATGAGCACGCATACACATACATCCCGAGTACTTGTCTTCTAACTGCAAGTTTGTGTATTTTGACCACTTTATCCACCCCCGCCTTTTCCTACCCCCAACTCTGGTAACCACAAATCTGATCTCTTTTTCTATGAGTTTGGTTTATTATGCTTATTTTATAAATGTGGGAAAACTAAGCAAAAGAGATAGTTTTGGTAGTTGGATTAAAAGCATAAATAGGACTTGAACTTCCTTATTTATGAGCAGCAAAAAGACATTCCCAGCAAAAGAAATAGTGTGTAGCAATATGTGACAGCAAGAAAACTAAAGAAAGGAGACATAAGAGACTCAAGTTGGATCCCTGGGTCAGGAAGATCCCCTGGAGGAGGGCATGGCAACCTAGTCCAGTATTCTTGCCTGGAGAATCCTATACACAGAGGACCCTGGAGGGCTTCAGCCCACAGGGTTGCAGAGTTGGACATGATTGAAGTGACTTAGCATACGTGCATATGTTGTCTAATCTTGTTAGAGAATGAGATAATAAAAAATACATTGGAGCTATGTCATGAATATCCAGGTGAGAAGTTATCACTTAACCTCATAAAGTAAGGAAAGTTACTGATAGTTTTTGAGTATAAAAATAACATGTTATCTGTGTGATAATTCAAACTCTTAGTTTATTTATTTATTTTTTAAAGGACTCCCTATTTGCCTAGAAAACTTCCAATATCTATGTAATGTAAGTGAAACCTGAATTGTAGTCAGCTGTCTTAGCTGTTGTTGGAACATCGATCAGCAGTCACACAGGTAGCCGTGGAGGCCACCTGGAGTAAGAAGTGGGCCCATGCATACAGAGCTTTCCAGGTGGCTCAGTGGTACAGAACACACCTACAGTGCAGGAGATGTGGGTTCAATTGCGGGGTTGGGAAGATCCCTGGAGGAAAACATGGCAATCCACTCTAGTATTCTGCCTGGAAAATCCCATGGACAAAGGAGCTTGGCGGGCTGCAGTCTAGAGGGTTGCAGAGTCAGACACAACTGAAGTGACCGGGCAGCAGCCATGCACACATACCTGTTTGGGTATTGCTTTGTTCATGGTGCATCTGACATAATTAGATAAACAGAGGCATGTAATTATAACTAAAGTGAAGCTCAGCAAAAGGTGAACTTAAAGACAAAGAAGTACTTCTTTACACAGTATGGATATTTTTTGCACCATTATGTGTAAGATGAAGTGGTATAACATTTTAATATTTGTTAATTTGGTTAAAATTTTTATTCCGTTGTTGGTTCATTGCGTATGTTTACCAATGGTATTGAACATTATATAGACTTATAGTCATTTATGTTTCTCATTTGTGATTTCCTTTCATGTCATTGAAAAAAGCAGGAACTTTAATTTATCTGTAAAACCTTTTCACATACTAAGGATATTAATGATTTTTTTCCTATTGCTTGTTGCAAATATTTTGTTTGAGGGGGTGTGTAACTTATTTTTTTAACATTTTGAAAGTTTTTTGTGGAGATGTAAAAGGAGAAGAGGGCGGCAGAGGATGAGATGGTTAGGTAGCATCACTGGCTCAATGGACAGGAATTTGAGCAAACTCCGGGAGATAGTGAAGGACAGGGAAGGCTGACGCGCTGCAGTCCATGGGATTGCAAAGAGCTGGGCACGACTTAGTCACTGAACATCTTTAATCATTATTGACTATATATTTTTATGTATATTTACATAGAAAATGTATTAGTACCTGTTTTATGCTTAATACCTTCCACATCTAATTAGCACTAGAATTATCTGCAGGAGATTAAATTCAATAATTAAACCAGTTGGATTTGTTGTAATTATATGGCTTTCCCAAACCTCTGTAAAGTGGAGATATTGCTATATATCTTTCAGACGTGCTTAGTTACTCAGTCGTGTTCAACTCTTTTTGACTCCATGGACCGTAGCCCACCAGAATCCTCTGTCCATGGGATTCTCCAGGCAAGAATACTGGAGTGGGTTGCCGTGCCCTCCTCCAGGGGATCTTCCCAACCCACCGATTGAACCCAGGTCTCTCGCACTGTAGGAGGATTCTTTACCATCTGAGACACTAGGGAAATCCTCTTGCACAGACATATCCATTACTTAATTTAACCAAGCTCATGTGCACCACCACCTACTAGAGATGTGAAGATGAGTGAGAGAGGTCCTTACCCTGAGGAACCCCGATTGTAGTAGCAGGGCTCACTGGTGTATATGCACTTATACCACTAGCATGAGATAAGGGAACTCTGGGACTAGAGGGCCTTGGGTGACTATTTCTAGGGGAAATAGTCTCTGGGACACTCTTGAAGTAGATCTTAAAAGGATGAGTTGAAGGTAGGGCATTTCTGTTAATTGGAATATGTCATGAAAGTAGTGAAACTCAGTGATCTCTTTTGGGGACTGGCAAATATATCTCTGTGTAAAGAGTGTGGAGAAAGTGAGATTAGCAAAACATAATTTGGGGTGATATTGCTAAGGTCCTATAGTCTCCATCAGGAAGTTTGAACTTTATCTTGTTGCCATGCTTTATACCATTACATGTTTAATTTTTTCTTAAGATCTAAAGCAGGGGAATGTCCTGACCGGATTTGTGTTAGGAGGAGTATTCTGGCAGGAGAATTAGAAGGTGGTCTGGACATGAAGTCAGTCATGAATGGGATTGAAAGATGTAGGGGTTTTTTTAGTTGTCCAGTAAAGAGAAAGGTAAGGGCATATGCTGTGAAAAATATCTTGCTATGAGAAAGGAGAAATCCTAGTGAAGAGACATCAAGGCTTAGTTACTATGCAGATGTGAAAAAAAGGTAGAGGCTGAGACTTGCATTTTCAGCTTGGATAACTGATAGATTATGGTATTTTTAGTTGTTCTAAACACCCCACTCCAGTACTCTTGCCTGGAAAATCCCATGGACGGAGGAGCCTGGTAGGCTGCAGTCCACAGGTCGCAAAGAGTCGGACATGACTGAGGGACTTCACTTTCACTTTTTCCTTTCATGCATTGGAGAAGAAAATGGCAAGCCACTCCAGTGTTCTTGCCTGGAGAATCCCAGGGACGGGGGAGCCTGGTGGGCTGCCGTCTATGGGGTCGCAGAATCAGACACAACTGAAGTGACTTAGCAGCAGCAGAGAATTTGAACAGAGAGGAGCCTTGGAAAAGAACATCAGTTTACATATGTTGAGTACCAGTTACTGAAGATAGCCCCTGGGGTTTGTTTAGTACACATGTCCATCTGCACCTCCGTTGTGAGCACTAAGCTGAAAATAGAAATTTGTGCATCGTTACCACATAGGTGGTGGTTGAAACCACAGGCGTGGATAAGTTTTCCTAGGGAGGCTGTGAAGAGTGAAAGAGAGAAAACTATAGACAGAACCCTGGGGGATACCAGCACTGTGGGGAGAGACACTGTGAAGATGAAAACAGATCCCTATGTGAAGGCACTTTTCAGATATAAGGGTTTATCATTATTCCTATTATAATTATTAAGAATTTCAGCTTCCGTAAAAGGATGGAGATAAGTACTACCACATGATGTACTGAAACAGAGAGGTTACCTTTTAACCTCAGAGGCACTATGAGAATCTATAAGCATACACACATACACACACACACACACACACACACACACACACATACACACATATACATAATGTTTCAAATGCTAAGGTGAAAGAAGTCTTTGTCAAGACTAAACAGGAACTAGAGTTCTTAGTTTTGCTTGTTCCAACTGTAGCCATGGATTTCCCATCTGGGAATTTGTAGTAACTGTAAGCAAGTATGTTACCACTGAGTCATCATCTCCCATGGAGTACTGGAGAAACAAGGCCTGGGTCCAGATTTTCATTCAAGAATTTTATAAAACTGCCTTCTAAGAAAGCCCAGGAAATTTTCGTAAACCATATTGGTTTAAAATTGGGATGTATTTTTGGTTGATTAGCAGTTTTGGAGATATTTTTATTAAGGTTTCAGGAAAAAAATAATTTGTTATTATTGCCTATATGTTCATCTCCCAAAATATTTTTGTTTGTTTTGTCTACTCTGTGAAGCATACAGGATCTTAGTTCCCCAACCAGGGATCAAACCTTATCCCCCTGCAGTGGATATGCAGAGTCCTAACCACTGGACTGCCAGGGAATTCCCTCCAAATATTTTTAAAACTCATGGGTTTTGTTTTTTGTATTGCAAGTTCAGTCTTCCTTTTTATCTTAATTTGAAGCTAAGAAAATATTTGTTTAGCAAATGGTGCCAGACATTAGAAGCAACTACAGAATTTCAATTAGTGTACATGAGGAATTTATAGTCCGCCTTTGATATTTGTTGAAATGGAACTTTGTTTTCATGATCTTCAGTTAACTTCATCTATAAAATGGGAGTAGTAACAGCTAACTTACAAGTCTGCTGCTGCTGCTGCTAAGTCGCTTCAGTCGTGTCCGACTCTGTGTGACCCCAGAGACGGCAGCCCACCAGGCTCCCCTGTCCCTGGGATTCTCCAGGCAAGAACACTGGAGTGGGTTGTCATAAATTAAAATACCCTATAACAACATGACCATTTTAAGATATAAAACACCTTATTAATCTAAAGAACTATCTAAATATAAAATTATAATATTTAACTCTGTCATGACTCTAAAAGAAAGGGCTTATTTTAAATTTTATTTATAGTTAATGGAGTAGTAGAATTTAAGATAAAGTTAGGTTTTACTAAATACTGAATCTTGAAAGACATTTATTTTGATAAGTCTCAAAAGAGAGTACTATTAAAAACTGAAAAATCCATGATTAGATATTGACTGTGGTGTCAAAGTCCAAAGCCAACATCATCTCTTTAGTAGAAAGCGTGGGTGCCTTGTCTTATGACATCTCTCACTGTATTGATTGTCAGGGTGAATTGCAGAGACTAGCTGTCAGTTTCTTCGTTCTCCTCTCCGCCTCCTTCTCAGTCTGCGCCCTCATGACTCCTTGGGCTTACTAGAAGAAGACACTCAATGACTTCTACTCTGGTCATATCCATTGAAAGTTGCTGTTATTTTCCATAGCATTTATCAAATAAAATTACATGCTGTAGTTATTGGTGAGGTCATCTCTTTTCTATTAAGCTGAAATCACGGTAGCAGGGTGGATTTCTTCATGTAACTTTTTGTTTAAATGTTAACTAATTAATTTTTCTATTTATGTTATACATTGTAGACAATATTTTAATTATGTTTCACATAGGGGCTTACTGAATATCTAAGGTAGGATAATAGGGATTGAAAGAAAGTTCAGAAGGAAACCATGACCTTAAATAAACTTTGTAATGAACCTTGATGGCCTTGAATTTTGTATTTGTTGTTGTTTAGACACCAAGTCATGTCTGACTCTTTGCCACCCCATGGACTATAGCCCACCATACTCTCTGTCCATGGAATTTCCCAGGCAAGAATACTGGAGTGATTGCCATTTCCTTCTTCAGGGAATCTTGCTGGCCCAGGGATCAAATCCATGTCTCCTACATTGGCAGGCAGATTCTTCACCTCTGTGCCACCAGGGGAGCCCTTATTACAGAGTAATCATGAGGTTGATGGTTTGATCTTGAGGGTTTAAAATAAAATAACATGTAACATCTTTAATAACCTTTTGGATAAAAAGTTGGACAAATAAGAAAGGGGAGCAAATTCCCAAGAAATAGATTTTTATTTCTGTTGCACTAGATTATTTTTAAATGTGAGAAAAGTGAATTGAAGAGCTAAATTCATTTGGTTTTATCTTCTATGATCCAATTATGCATGATCATAATGTTGTTTCTTATCATAAAAACAACCATCAAATTTATTTATTTATTTATTTTGTTTTTTTTGGTTTTTTTTTTTTTGGACTTCGTTGCCTACATAAGCTGATTTTATTTTTTTTTAATTAAAATTTTATTTTTACTTTATTTTACTTTACAATACTGTATTGGTTTTGCCATACATTGACATGAATCCACCACGGGTGTACATGCGTTCCTAAACATGAACCCCCCTCCCACCTCCCTCCCCATAACATCTCTCTGGGTCATCCCCGTGCACCAGCCCCAAGCATCCTGCATCCTGCATCGGACATAGACTGGCGATTCATTTCTTACATGATATACACGTTTCAATGCCATTCTCTATAATTGATTTCTTTAAAGTTTAACCATTGAACCTGATGATATCAATAACATAGTTAACTAATAAAGATTTTCAACTTGTTAAAGTATACAGAAGAATGTATTTCTTTTATAGACAAATGCAATTTTCCAGTTAACTGTCTATTCTTCCACTAGAGTGAAAGTATCTTGAAGACAGATACTCTTTTACTACCATTGTATTCCCAGTGCCTGTCACAGAATTTAGCATATAATTAAGTGTAGAATATTTTTAGGTTTAATTGCTAAGAGTAAGAGTGATTTTGATGTTTGAGTTAGGTTTTATATATAATTCTAGATTTTTAAATTTATATTAATGTTCTTGATAGCTAAAATGATTTGAGAGAGTTTTGAAGTATGTTACTCTTTAGAAAAGAATGTTTCAGTAATATATTCAATATCACTTCTAATAAAACATACAAATCGTTAAATTAGTCTATTAGTTCTATAAAATAGGCAAGAATGTTTTTTATTTCCAGTCATTGTAGAAAGCCCAAGGTCAGAGGAAATGTTCTTAATGATCTAAGAAAGACTCTTTAACCCTAGAATTAATTCTCAAGGCATTAGTTCATCTGCCTCCAGATGCTACATTAACTCTTCCAAACCACTAGGATCCTACTGAGTGCACTGAAGCTTCAGTTTATCAAATGGTACCCCAGTGGTCTCACTCCATTGTTGAAGCTTCCAGAAGGGCCTAAGCCTTTCCAGAGGGCAATTTAGATGTTGGAGAAATCTGGCCTCATGTACATTTCCCCAGGATGGCGCTTAAAGGAAACAGTGCATGGCTCTGCCTTGTGTCACACAGTTGGTTCTCTGTGTAAATGTACTTCTGAACACGAAGATGCTCCTCACTTCTCTTTTGCTCACCACCATTTCCAAGGGAATTGGAATAGATTATGGTATAGCTTTATAAAAAAAAAAAACACACAACACACACGTAACTTATAGCTTATGTGATTCAGTAATACCGGTACTTTGGAAATTCTCTTAAGATAGAAGGGGATGCTGGAGGTGGCAGGAAGAAGGGGGGTGGGGCGGAATCACATGTCTTTGAATGTTACCAATATTCGTTCCACTGTTACATCCCTTGGGCTCCAGTAATTGCTAGATACAAGTGAGAGGAGCAGCATTTTTAGTCTTCTATCTTTTAATTCAGTCATGTGGGCTAGCTTGGAGGCAACGTTGTTGAAATAATTGTGGCGGTGACTCAGATTTAACATTTGCTACAGAATTAGATTTCCTTTAGGTCAACCAGAGCAGATAAAAATTTGCTTTCAGTAAATCCTCCTCAGATCTATTGTAACTTCATCAAAGAGTAGTGAAACATGATACTAGAAGGGGTGTCATGCTTAAAGAGCTCTCTCTTTCATTTTTACATTTTAATAGGTTTTAAGTGTTTTCTCTGTTCAGTGTAGCTCACTTTGTTCATTTAGTTCTCTTTTCAAATATCAGATGACCTAGCAGTCCATCTTATTGGTCAGACTTTAAGCCCGTTTTTCATGTCTCATTTCAGTACTTCTTTATTCACTCATTCATTCACAAAACACTTAATGAG